>NW_004624746.1:25029040-25061078 GCF_000247695.1 Heterocephalus glaber | reverse complement strand
ATAAAATAAAATTAATTGCATATAAACAAAATTCATTCTAACAACTGCATTTTGAAACAAAAACCATTTGTGCCTATGTGTGTAGTGCTGGGAATTGACCATTGTGTGACAACACTCTCCTTTGAAATAGATATCATTATATCCTCATTCTTAACATTAGGATTCTAAGTTTCACAGAGTATAGTTTTCATACTGTTGTTTCTTTTATTTTGTCAAATTTAAATGATAAAGCTTAGATTCAAAACTAGCTTGACACTGGATTCCATACTTTGTTTTTCAGATATGAAATGGCAATTATTCATTTTCAAATACATAATGACATTGACATGAAATAATTAGTTTTTTTCTTCTGGAGGTAGATAATAAAAGAGTTCAGTCCCTTTCCTTAAGTAGCTTTTTGATATTTTGAGACTATCTTCTGGGATTGGTAAGAGCATGTTTCATGCCTAATAAATCCCTGTGTATATTTAATCAGGCTAATTAACAATTCCACAGACTTACAAGCCAAAAAAAGATTACAACTTAACAAATTTTTAGATATAAATTAAACTAATGTAAATGAAAGCACTAATTAATTAACAATTTAATAGGAAAATTACAAAAAATCTTTTATCATATAGATTTCAAAATAAATGCTTTTTCTCTGACATCCTCAAGTTTCTAATTTAAAGATAAGGCTATACATGTTAATATTTTGAGTTAGCAAGAACAGCAAGTACAGGATAATATAAGGGTGTTCTGAGATGCAAAGTATAAAGAGTAGGAGTTTTGGGGTTCTCCAGTCAACTACCTGAGTACTTGTTTAAACCAAGTAAGGTGTCTATCATTTCACTTCATTAAATTGCATATCTAGGGATTCTACCATTTTCCTGCATAGAAGACTTGAGCAAGATACTTCATTACTTCTATAGAATAATCATAAGAGCCATCACTTCTAGGAGATTGTTAATGAAGGATGGGAAAATCAGAAGTGAAGCACTGAGCAGAGCAGAAGCATTGTTACATAAATTCTGCACAGTGGCAGGAAAAAACATCTAATCCAAATTGCAAAAACCAAATGTAAGGATTCAAAATTGCAAGTGCAATCAGGGCTATATTTCTCTGAAGTTACACAATATTTTTCCTGTTCATTGGTATGTGTAAGATGACAAGATGACGTCGAAGACAGCAGGGCTAAAACTTTAAAATCTTAACATTATTATCACATAAGAAGGAAAGGAAGAAGAGAGACAAAGACTGACGGAGTTTAAACCCTCTCCTAGATTTTTAAATGTTTTGCATGTTATTGATTCACTGAATGTTTTTCTATATTTCTAAAAATCTCCCCAACCAATGTAGCTGTAAATATCTTCACAACTGTGCAATGTTTAGAAAACTTTTTGTATTTTCTCATTGTCACCAAATAAACACATTCACATACATACACACCATGCATATATATGTACATATACAGCATTTTCTTGAGGTGGATTTGAGGGTATCAAGTTGAACTTGATTGGTTTATGGCTCTTTGATGGATCATTGATTGAAAAGCAATTATTTACATTTTTACTACACCACCTAAAGCAACATAAGCAACAGCTACTGTCTTCACACATCTGAATGCAAAACAAACCACTGCAATCACTGCATTGCTTATTATTTGCCAAAAGACATCTTAGCAGTTATATTCACTCTTCACATAGTCTAGAGTGATTCCCCTTCATGGAATTAACACCTGCAACATATTATTAATAACACAAGGTATTGCTGATATAGTTTATTAAAAATAAAACTAAACAAGAGCAGAAGAAAATTCTCACTGCCTCAAAAGCCCCCCCTTAAAGTCCAAGAGCTTTAAAAGCAATTCTCTATAAGATACTGTGGAATTAAGAAATTTGTATGTAAATTTTCCACTAGTCTACCATTTTACATTAATTACTTGCAGCATTTTGGATATCCAGAGCTACACCCTGCCAATTGGCAGAGAATTCAATACTCTCTGGTCCCTCTCTGTCTTTTTTGCCACCTCTCTTACAATCTTTTGACATTTTGGAACGTTTTGTTGCAGTACACACATTTTCTCTCTATTTTTCTGAATCGTGTGAAAAAGATACTTCAGCAATTCAATTTATTATGCATCCCTATATACAACTTCCATAACGGGGAACACAAAAGTGTTTGTTGGAGTGAGAAATAGTGAAGAAGCATCCCCTTGACATTTATTTTTGTAAAGTAAGATACTAAGCCAGGAAAAGACATGGGATGACTTTGAATGTGTCTTTCTGCGTGAAAGAAGCCAGTGTGAAAAAGAGTATGCACTATGATTCCACTTAGGTGGTATTTTAAATATGAGCAAGACCATAGACACAGAAAACAGACCGGTGGTTGCCAAGATTTCAAGTTGAGAAAAGATAGTGATTGAATAGTTGAAGCATAGAGGGTTGTTTTTTTTTACTGCATTAAAACTATTATGTATGACTACATAATGGTGATACTATGCTTTTGGAAAACTCAGAGAACTGTATAGCATGAGTAGCAAATCTTAATTAATGGAAAGCCTGGGGGTTTGAGGAGACCAAGTTAGCTAGAGTATATGCTGGGTAATTTAGGTTATGGACAGTCCCAGCATGAAAGGACAACCGTTATAACAGAGTCTAACTTATTATAAGGTATGAAATAATCTCACATAAATTGTGGGAAAATGTGCCAATTTAAGTAACTATAGAAGTGGGTGAAGATTTTAAGGTGCATGGCAAAGGAATTGTGCATCAGCATTCTATTCTAGTTTATAAATTTTTCTTAATGGAAATGTAGTTAAAAACTCTGAGACATTAATATATATAGTGGAATTAGGCAACTAAATAGATATTACTTGATGCTGGCTAGATTTCTCATTGTTGGAATGAAAGGTTACAGAGAAGCAAAGGAGATGGCTAGAATGACATTTGTGGTAATGGATTATTAGATGAGACACTATGGCCTTGTAACTGGTTTAGTAGAGATAGTGAGGTTACAGACAGAAATATTTATATTCATGTGTATAGATCTGGGTGCATATACACACATGCCTTTTCTCGTTCTGTCTCCTAAGAAAAGCTACAAGAAACTGTCATAATTATGTATGATTCTCTAACCAATCCTAATGAATTATAAGGCTTTCCAGTTTTCCAGTAAGACCAAGCACAATTTCTCACTCTTGTACACCAATGCTGTTTCGATTGGTACTTTCCAATAGTTTTTCTCAATTCAAGTAAGTCTTCACACACACGATCTACTGAATTTTCAGATGAATCCTTGAGTGGGCTTCTTGTCCCATCTCTAGGGTTCTCTCTCTTCAGATCTCTCCTCTCCGATACACTGCCTGCAAGCACTGTAGCCATCACGGTCTGCCCAGGTGCTCAACTCCAAGCCTGACACCTAGTTTTCTTCTTATTGCAGCACAAAACTTTCTCAAGGCATTGAGGTAGGACAATCTTAAGACTCATCTCACTTATGTCAAGGATCTCATCATTTGGTACTTTCTTGTCACTATTTTGATATCTGTTCTTTCACGTATTTATCTATTTACTCAGCTGTTGTTAAATGTTATGCTTAAGAAGAAAAACAGTTTTTAAAATTTGATTTTATTGCTAATAATCACCTAATAGTCAAATAATTTTTAATAATAAGCACAGTGCTTTGCATTGAGTTAATTTTTTCATGGGGCACAGGGCACAGAATACAGAAAGAGTCATAACTTAATATGAATTAAAAGTTATTCTTTTGTACAGTTTGTTTTCTTTCTGTGTTTCACCTATCCACTGGTGTTAGTTGGTTTCTATGAAATATGAGGGCAGGATGAGTAACTTCTTCATCCTAGTCAAACCTATGAAATATTTCTGTTACATGAAAGAATCAAAAAAGGCAAAACTTTCATTGTGCTGTGATTTGAAACTTCCTGTCATAATGTGGCTCAAGACTGAATTTTAGGTAGCTTTTATAGGTATACAGCATTTAATGAGTCTGGAGCCAGAAACACACTGATGCCTTTACCAAGTGATTTTTAGTAGTAAATTAATTCAGCAGTACTTAACGGTTCCATCAGGATAAGTAAAAGCAACAGGTAGCTCTGCTCCAGGCCCATTACATATATGATTTTATTTCAGCTTCACAATCTTCACTTTGCCTTGAGGGGTTCATGTGTATCATGGCCCCCAAAGCAAGGTTTGAAGCAAATGTATGAATTATCTTACTTCTACCAGGTCTTGTCAATTTCAGATAGAAGTTAAAATTTTCCACAAGGGGTTCATGAACTTCTTTAGGAGATACTTCTTTCCTTATCCTTTTCTTTCCCATTGGGATTTTGTGAAATTATTTGTGTGAGGTCCCAGAACAGTTAGAAGTTGAGGGAGGAGCTGAACTCAGCCCCAATTCCAGTTTCCAGACTTTGTCATTGACAGTTTCTGACAGCTCATAAATGGACTTAATGCTAAGGCTCTCCTCAGAGGCTTTTAGAAAAGGAGCAATTGTGGATGTTTGATGAATTTTTATTACTGTGGCTTCCTTTATCCTCAGTGTGTTGTACGGGCATGCAGTCAACAGTAAAATGTATAAGTGCACATAAATGATCCCTGTATTGTGAAAATTGCAGCAGAAGACAAGCAATTATGTGGGGGAGTACATTAGGAAATCCTGTTTCACTTAGTTTCAGAGCGTCAGCTTTATTCTGAGTGTTGAACTGAATTTCCATATTACTCAGAAGACACTGATCATTACTAGGCTAAATAAATATTCGTTTTGATTGTCTCAGCAAGCAGCCTCCATGGTCATATTTTAACTCCTCGTGCAGGCAGAAGGAAACCTTTGATAGATATTTTGTCTAGTCTCTGCCATTAAAAAATATACCCACACAGGTGTAGAATAATAATAACATTTGAGAAAAGACCTTATAGACCCTAAATGGCACTGCAGAAGTAGTGTATTAGATCTACCTTATATGGCTATCCAACAGATACTTAGAAATGTACTTATTAAACCCCTCCTGAGGTAAGTAGACTAAAAAACAGAGGATGCAGTGCATGTCAACAATGAAAAGTTCAACAGCAAATTGAACTTAAAAATCAGATGTGCCTAGATCAGTTATGATCCAACTATAAATTATGTATTATTAATTTCTTAGTCTGTCTCATATTTCTTTATCTTTGTTCCTCTCTCTCTGTCTCAGGCTTTGACTCTGACTGTTAGTTGCTCTCCTCTCCCTCTCACTTCTCCTTGCTTTCAGTGAACCAAAAGAAAGCAAGAGTCAGCATAAAACATAGAGCACTCTTTAACAAAATCCTTTAAAACTTGCCTTAACTTAATTCTCACCCTCATTTGCTCTCCCATACATATGTGTAATACCATAAATGCTACTGATTTCCTAAACTCACCAGAATACTGTAGATTTCCCAAATTTGTCAATCATGGTGCAATATCCTTCTGTACGTTGTTTGTCTTTGGATCTTTCTGAATTTCATTCCATGCCTTTACAACACCTCATCTTTATTGTTCTCCCTCAAAAAACCTTCTGCTAAATGCTCTAATCAGACTTCAGTCATGAATAGTCTACCTAACTGTTGTACTGTGTTGTATTGGATCTTCTAGTAAAAATTTGAGCTTCTACAAGGCAGAGATTTTCCATCTAGTTTTTCTTCAGCAGTATCTGATCTATTAATTACACATCTGTTGGACTCAAGAGGCAGAGTTCTCATTCATGAATTTACCCACATTCAAGTTTAAAATTGTTCTTGCCCTCAGGATTACTATAAAATTGCAAAATGAATAGAGCCATTTATAATGAAAACAGCATATAAATCAATCACTTAACACACACATACACAGTTAGGTAGATAGTAATAATATTCTCATATTACAGATTGAAAAATCTAGCTTTAGAAAAATATTTTCTGATCACACAGCTAGTACTTGAAGACAGGTAGGCTGAATTTCTGATATATATATATATATATGTATTCAAATGTATACACTTGTTAATTATTAAACAATCATCTTCTATGCATGGCTTTAATTTTTGTTAAACTTTTAAAGCAAAAATATTAAAGCTACTTTAATCTGCATTATTATTCCCAACAACTATGATACATTTACAAATTAAGACCAGAAAATTAAAATATGTATCTTGCTAAAGGCCATTTCTAAGGAAATAGTGAGGGAAGGGTGATTTCAATTTTAGGTTGAGGTTAAGGCTTCTGACATATGAAATCCACAGTGGGATACATATTATTATCCACAGCATCATAATAAATAGAAATATAAATGTAATATGGCCCCTTATAGTACACAGTGTAGAACATCTGGTCAAAAGTCTTGTAAATATGATGAGTCTGTGTGTATGTGTCTGATTACTTGCAGTGGTAATTATTTTTTTCAATTGGAACAGTGATGCCTTTAATTTGTTCACACTGAAAGAATAGCAAACAGTTACCTTGGTTTTTTCAAATGATTTCTTTCATCTCTCATTTTTTTCTGTTTGCTATTTCCAGATGGTTTCCTGATTCCTATCAGAATCACTGTCTGCTGATGAAACAGAATTCTCTTGGTGATTATTATTCCTTGAGTTATTATTCCTAGCGGCCATCCAAACAATTCCACCAAGTGTCACATTATGCCTAAATTGATACTAAAGCCGTTTAGCATAAGCTAATTAAAATTTGGATGTCCTTCATGAACACTCCACATGACGGATGGCAATGAGTTCCATCATCATTACAGAGAACATTACTTTTGTAGATGTGACTTAGAAAGCATTCCAGAGCTGTTATTATGTTTGAATGACCATGTAGGCTCAGACATTCCTTCTGTTTCAAAAGAAGAATTATTTTAATAATATTAGAACAATAGGATTTTGAACTCCATCCTGCATTTCTCGCTAATGTTTTGCTTCCTCCCCCTTCGTCTTTAACTTTCTTATTTTTTTTACACTTACAGGTGAGGGGGGATGGGTAGAAAAACCTAAAACATTTCCTGAGAATAAATCATAACATCTTTCATATCAAATTCACTCTGTTTGCAAGACTGAACGCAGCTTTTGAGGACAATTTCAACATGTTAATTTCTTATTTTTAAGGAGATATTACAAATTGCTCAAACTATCATTTGGTACGGATTTGGGTTGGAGCTATTATCTGAAAAGAGGGTTATAGTTCTTATATTAGAAGTCTCTCTTCAGACAATTATAATTTCCCATCCTGCCACCCCTGTGTAGGTACATAATTGGGTTAAAGAGAAATTTGTCTTTAAATTTTATGTAAGAGATATTCTCTGAATTTGTGATTTGACTTTTCACAAGGCAAATTAATAATTCACTGATTTAGATGGGAGTAATGTGAATGAGGGAGAAAAAGATTAACTATGATCTCAAAAATGTAGCTTTATTTTAGTCATGCATAAAATGGAGAAAATATTACTACCAACTTTTAGGACTGGTGCAGAGAATCTATGGAGTAATGTATATACAGGATTTCACACAGTTGTTGGAACTTGACATTAAATAAATAAAGGAGAAGATGTAGAAATGACAGAAGAGGTGCACACAATTAGATGACATATTCCCTATAGTCCTCGGCTTTTGCTAAGATCCTATCTACTAAGGCCAAGAACATAGTAGGTTAATCTTTACTATTGCTTTGTGTTATTTGTGCACAAATGAAAATGTTTGAGCAAATCTCTTCTACATTTTTGAAATTCCTTTGGAATAATAACACTTGCTTATTTCTTACTCCAAAAGCCTTCATCTCTTCCCCAAAGCGCCATTGCCTAGATAATATGTGAGAGTGAAGAAATTTGTCCATCAAATGTATTAGTACTAACTGGGTTTGTTCACAGTGGTTGCAGATGGTTGAAAAGCAATTTACTTAGTTGCATGGGCCAGGACATTTTCTAGTTCTCTTTGTGATAATCTCGTTCTTGAAGACTTATAACAGTGACAATGAGATCTGGTTGGTTGGTTTTTGATAAACCTATTTGTTTTTTTAACCCATTTTCACTATTCCACAGCACAAGTGTTGCTTTTTATTTATGTAATCTCATTTTCACTATTGCACAACAGAGTCATTGCTCTAGTTAAGTATTTTTGTAACCTCATTTTCACTGTTCTGCAATGAAGGAATTGCTGTGCATAGTTTAATTTTCCACTGTAGTCTCTACCTTGCCTATGTTTATCTGTTTATACTCACTTGTTCTTAGCAATTGTTGGGGGGATTAAGCACCCCTCTTGCTACCAGAGAATATATGTAAATAGAACCTGTTTGAGGAATTGCACAGGACACACAGTAAAGATGGAACATATGATTGTAGCCCATGGCATCCTTTATATATGTCTGCTAAATACAGAGAAATGAAAAAGAGTATTAAGTCATATAGAGTTTTTAGACCAATGCAGGCACTGCATATTCTGCATATAATGTGACAGCATTAATGTGTCATCTGGTCTCTTTCACATGAAACTTGTCCCACAGATCTGTGCCTTTCTGTGTACATTGCTACTGCTTTACAAGGAGTCTTAGTGCTTGTTATGGTGCTATTGTTTGAATATGCCTTACCTCCACTCAACCCCCACACACACCCCGGATTCATGTGCTGGAAATTTAGCCCCCAGCATGGCAATGTGGAGAACCTTTAAAAAGTAGGGGCTTGCCACAAGGTAATTAAATCATTTGGGGTTGCTGCTCTCAGAAAAGATTAATGTTGGTGTCTTGCAATTAGTTACTTCTTGCAAGGGCAAGTTGACATGAAGAACCAGAGTCTCTCTGGCTTCTCATCTTGTCATATGATCTCTTATGACCACACTTTTACCATTTTAATACCATCCTTCATGAATCCCTCTCCAGAGCTGAACTGAATCCCCCCCCCTCCCAATCTGGGACTTTGATCTTCCAAAACTGTGAATTAAATTAAGTGAATTTCTTTATAAAATTTCCAGAACCAGGTACTTTGTTGTAGCAACAGAGAATGGACTTATCTACTCATTCATTCCTGGCCTCTGGATGCAAATAGAAAACAATGCTATTTTTACTGAGGGAAAAGGAAATATAGACAAACGATGTTCATAGCTCCAAAACTTATGAGTCTAAACTGAAAGCTTAGACTGGAAGAGACTGGGAAATGCAGAACAATGTTTATCTAAGGGCAAGAAGACTTTGAAGAGCACTGTAAGCTGCAGGTGCTAGCACTGCTTTGACAGGTTTGCTTTACATGAGGCAGGACCCTGATGGGCCCTTTCAGTTGAGCTGTGTCACTCATTTCAGATCTCTGTTCTGTGTGTGTTTGCGGGGCGGCGGGGGGGGGTGGCGCATAATAACTCAGTTTAAGTTAGGGAGTGGTCTCTGGTAGCCATGAGCTGAAAAGAAAAAAAAAATTTTTCTTCCTTTTCAGTTTCCAACTCAGATAATGTATACTACAGCTCTGACGTGTTTATGGTTTGGGAATTTATCTAAAAAGAGGGGAGTGGATTCGATACTGGACAGTTTAAAAAGTAAAAATATCTACTTTCACTGCCTATTTTGTCATTCTGCTCCAACTTTCTCCCTGATGAATTTTCTATTCTGCACTTAAAGAGAGCTTTATAAATGTGAACAAGCTGTCAGTTCTCTTCATTTCTTTTTGAATTGTACCCTATCGGGGTACAAACCCTTTAGATTGGCTTGCAAAATCTTTTCCCATATGACCCTGATAAATGACTCCTAGCTAATCTCCTACCATGCCAGGCTCTGAAGGACATCCTCTAAATTTTAATTAAAAAGTTCAATCCACCTCAAACATGCTTTTTTATTTTACAGTCTCTGTACTTTTCTCATGATGATGTTTCTCTGATTAACAGAATTTAAAACTCTTCTTTATTTAAGACTCAGCTCAGTGTGTCAGATGTCTCCAATACAAATACATTTGTTGGCTTATGGAGACAAAATCTGGTATTGTAGTTGTCATAACCCGAGACAAGTAAACAATGGAAAATAATCAACATGGGTAATATCATCACTAGATTTTAGTAAGTGTGAAGACTATGTATTTAATTATATTTTATTCCAATTTATAAGATGGAATAGTTGGGATAGGAAGATACTAAGGAAAAAGCTATTATATGAGAATGTTATAGAAATGTGATGACAATATTTTTTTAATTTGGCAAAAAATTAGTTAATGGATTGGGAAACATCGAGGCAGAAAAATAATTTAGAAAGTAGTCTACATAATAGATATAGCAGCAAGAAAAGAAAGGATGGTGTATAGAGGGATTGAGTTTTTAGAAAACTAAAAGATTGAAATTACATCCAATATTCATAGTATTTACATAAAAAATCACTTAAATCAACCTTCAAAAGTGTGGCTTCTGTTGGACCTTTTAACTTCATCTTTCCACCTCTATCTTAGAGAGATCATTCAGGTGAGATGTATACATCAGGAAAAGGTGGAATGTGCTGAAAGCACAAATATCTTATTCTCACAACTTTCCCCTAACCCTCAACCACAACAGGAATAGGTTTAAGGACCTATAGATGATTCACATTAATAAAGAAGTATTCATTGCTGAATCTTATTTAAAAATAGTGCTAAATTGGAAGTTTCTAGCATGAAGATTCATCCTGGAGATAATTGCAGTGAAGGAGAGTTGTACCTTGGAAGATAAGATCCTCTCATCAGCATGGTGATTGACAGTAAATTATAGTGGTGTTGATGATAGATCTATAATTATATTACAAATATTTATCTACTAGAAATCCTCCCTGAATCACTTTCATATGATATGACTTATCTTTACTTCCTTTTCTTTGCTGAGATAAATTGAGACTGACATCAAATTTATAGTCTGAAAAAAATGAAAAAAATCAAAAAGCCAATTTGATTAAAATTTGAATCATAAATGTTTGCCAGAGCAGGAGGCAATTTTTTTCCTGGTTTTATAAAGTTCCTCTCTAAGAAAATTGGCAATCCAAGTAGAAATATAACCTTCCTCATATCCTCACATACTGAAAAAGGAATTTCTTGTAACTTCTCCAGCTGAGTACTTAACTTTCTAAATATCTGTTCAACACTTCACAATTTAACAGGGCTTTAAGTTCCCAGTGTTATGTAATGGCCACCAGGTGAGTTACTGAGGATCTAATTATATATTGAAATTAATTTCAAATTTTCTCAAATACTATGAAATAGTCTATAAAATTTTATCAAATAACCTCTTAAATCAATCTCTTGTTTTTCTTTTTTATGAAAAAAAATTTCATAACCAAATAATAAGAGAATAACAGTGGTTATTACGCTGTGTATTATCTTCAAAGTAGTTACTCTGTACCAAACATAAAGCAATGTTTCTTGCAAAAAAGAAACAAACATGTCTTAGTTATGTTTCTTATTTCTGAGACAAAATATCCAACACCTGAAGTTAAAGGAGGAAAGGCTTATTTGGCTCACAATTTGTAGAGGTTTCAGTTTATAGTTAGCTCTTTCCAAGGCAGCATGGCATGGCAGAGGGGGCAAGCAGAGGAGAAACAGCCCATGGAGGGCAGAAGGCAGGAAGGCAACAAAGCAGTGAAGTAGTAGCAGCAGCAGCCTGCCTCTCCTTTTTACCCCTTCTAGGTTACCCACGCTTTGAATAAGGCCACTCACTCCCAGGTTGGGTCTTCCTATTATCCACATGCAAAACTATGCAACACCAATCTTTGGACTAATTTAATAATCACATACCCTTAATCTCATCATCACACACTTAATCCCAACATCACACACACTACATCCAGACAACCCAAAAAGCCCCACCTATGACTGCATGAGGCTTTGGTGAGACATCTAGACACAAGGCATAACAAAACAGAACATAGCACAAACTTTCTTTTCAATGAACTAACATAAAGTATTAGCGCAAGTGAAATAAATCTCTTTTTACATCTAATTGTGTCACTGTAACCAGATTCTTAACACCATTTATCCGGATTATTGCAATCATGTTATGATTGGCCTTTATGTCTCCAGTTAACATATTTTATTATTGTAGTAGTTATATTCAATTGTGAACATTTTGGCAAAAGTTGCCTATGTTTAGAAGATCAGATGGCTTTTCCATTGCCTCCTAATGAAATTCAAGCTTCCCACATGGGGTCTATCAAATATGTAATGAGAATCCACTATGTGTCGATTATGTGGTTGCTGATAGAAGGTAACCATTTTCAACCCCAGCATGAAGGGAAAATGCTCACAATTTACACTTATCTCCTCTTGTTAAGTCTCCAGAACAATGTTATGATCCAGAGACAATTATGCTACATTTAAAATGTGGTAATTGAGAAACATCACAATTGCTATTCAAATGCGTGTCATGGCATCCCTAAGTACGATTGCCATTTTTTTGAGACATTAGAAATTATCACCAGAAAATTCCCAATCAGAGAACAAGGTAAAAGTTGTTGTTGTTATTGTTTATGAGCATTTGGGAGAAAGGCCCTCTTTTATTTGAAGGAAATCTGAACAAATATGGAATACTAATAAATATCTCTTCAGTGTATAGGTGTGAGGCATTTATGATCTTGTAAATACTCCAGGAAAGTGACAATAATGAACTTACTAATAATAGGTAACAGGGGCTGTGTTTACAGCTGGGCATATAAATTATAGCAAAATAGCTCCTCTGCAGTTTTGCTTGGTTATTGTCATTTCTATGGAGAAATCAGTGCTCCTGGAGACAGATCACAATAGTGACCTGGTAGTTTTGATTGCACTATAAGTGACAAGATCCTTTCATATATATGCTTTTTAAAAGTGCAATTTCCTCCACAAGAACAAAGGTCATACAATTTTCAAAATTTTCACCCAAGAGCCAGGGCACCTCAGCTGATGCTCCTCATCAAACTCACTTAGAAAAAGATAGGGACTTGTCGGGACTGATGTTATTACAGATTTAGTAATTACTTTGTGAGATTAAGTCCTTTTAAATTAGAAACTAATGTGATTCCTTCAGGAATAGTATTTAGAGTTCTGCAGTTGGCGGAAGATGGACAACAAAAGGAACTGATTCTGCCTACCATTAATTTTCAGTTTGTTTTAACTCCATCTTTAAGATCATTTTATGGTTTTCTTAATTTTCTTTGTGTAGGATAAAACACTACTTTTTGATTGTAAATCTAGCCAAAAAAATACAAACACCATTTATTTCACCTATCAGTCCTAGCATGCTGTCTGGAAATATGAAGATTTTCAGTGAAACTGCAAGGGAAGAGAAATATTGTTTTTGCAACTAACCTGAAAATGAATATTTTTTTAAAGCAGGGCAATAAAAATTCAAGATAAGAACGGTGACATTTTCTTGAATTTTTCGCTTTAAGGTGTGGCATTGGGAGAATATGAAATAGTCTCAGAAAAAAATATACAGGCAGATCTATATGGCCTGCCAAAGTTACTATTTTCAGTTTTGTCTTTTACTCTGTTTGAGATACTTCACTAATTCCAACCTTCATCATCATCTTCAGTGTTTATTACCATAGATTTTGAGTAATTGGACTCTTGCTTTTATTTTTTATATACCAATGATTCTAGATACCTCCACCAAAGTGATGGTATGAAACATAAATGGACCGTGCTAGTCCTCTACTGAAATCCTATAGGAATTTGGGCATTGGATGCACAATATTTCAGATTTTTATGAATGGCTAATTCTTTTATCTTCTGACTCTGGGCCAGGTCTCTAATTACATCTCTTAACATCATCTCTCACTCTACAGCTATTGTGCGTATTCTAGCCCTTTCTATGGCACAGCAGTATCTGTTGTAAATTTTTCTTTTTACTCATAGTTCATATTTTTTGTTACAGTGTAAAGGAAACTAAGTGAACCTGTTCAAAGAAGTAGATACTCTCATGAGAAAGATTAGAGATTTTTACTAAATTGAAGGTTTAATAATCAAACTATACAAACTGCACAGTAGTACTCAGTCCAGAGAGGAAAGTCCTGCCAGGTCTCTCTGGCATGGGTCTGTGCCTCCCACTGTCTGCTGGCGACTTTCTCTCTCTGTGAACACTGGCTTCTCCCACGTGGCATGTTAGGAAGCAGAGCTGCCAATACATGCAGAACCTCAGTCTTTAGCTTCTGTTACTAGAAATAGTCATCCTTTTTCATAGGTTTATCTAAAAAACATGAGGATAGTCCTCAGATTGACTCACCTGGATAATATTCCATTACCATTTAACTAACTGTAAAGTGGAGGGTAAGGTCTTATAAGAATCTGGGAGAGCCAGCTGAAAACTTTTAGTTGCAGTGCAAGGCCAGTTTAAGCATAAGAGGGTGAAATGAATGGGAGAGAATTTAAGCTCCAAGATAATAAATTCCATTTGTCAAGAACCTCACTAAAGATCATCCCTTACAAGGTGAATTTTTTGATATATATATTTGACTTCTCCTTTTCTATATCCCAATAATTATTCTGTTCCTGCTTGATGACTCCTGTTTTCAATCAAAATTTAATTTTCAACTTTTTCCCAAAGAATGAATTTTTGAAATGTAAAGAGGAAATAAATAGAGTTATAGCAATTTTTAAACTCACAAATACATACCTATATATTTATATCTACAAAATATAAAAATGAATACATACATATATAGATATAAATGATATAGATATATTAGATGTGTTTGGTAAACATATATGGTGGCTGGTCTGGGAGGAGGATGACCCAAATATATAGCAGTCTAGTAAGGGAAGTTTAATTCATGTATTCATTATAAGGGATTTACATGCATATAGTTTAGCAACTGCATTTTAATATTTGCCTTACCTTGGTTTTCTTGGTAACATAATTTAAGTATTCTATGCTATTAAAAATACTGTGTGAAGGGGCTGGGGATTTAGCTCAGTGGTTCCTCAGCCACAAGGTCCCAAGTTTGATCCCCAGTACCAAAAAAAAAAAAAAAACTGTATAAGCCAGACATAGTGGTGCATACCTGTAATGCCAGCACTCTGGTAGGCAGCAGCACAAGAATTCCAAATTTAAGTCTTGTCTAGTCAACTTGGAGACTAAACATGACCCTGTATTATAGTGTGTATATATATATGGATGTAGTTCAGTGGAAAAGCTTTGAGTTCAATTCCCAGTGCAAACATGCAGACACACACATACAAGTAGATATATTTCTAATAGTCACATACTATCCAAACATATAATCTCCTTAGAGACTACCCTGTTCCCAAAATATATTCATAGTTAATAATATTTAAGTTATTGGATCAAGGAGTTAACATTGTAAGCTTTGCCCTTGAACATAAAATTCTAGGTCTAGAATTATATGGTCAATATATGCATGCATTTTTTTATCTAAGTTCATGTGGACAATTTATCTTCTAATGTACAATCTTGAACATAGTAGATAAAATTATTTGTTTTGCAATACGCATGCTAGAATTTCATATTATTGTTTTGAGCAAAGATATCGTGTGCTAGCACAAAAATGAGTAACCTATTTTTCGTTTTGCTTATCAAGTTACATAGTTTTATTACAGCTTCGTATGTGTTTCTGAAGCTCTCATTTCTTCTAAATTATGTATCTCAATTGCATTTCTAATGAGATTTCACTGGATTGTTTTTACAAATCATTAACGCAAGTTTGAAAATATTTATGCCTGAAATTACTGCTTTATGAATTTAGTAATAGCTTCAGTGGTCACCTAGTTATCTTTTGGTTACTGTTTTCATATGAAGGTTTCATCATTTCCCAAAAATTTAGGGCTCTCTTGTATACAAATGTTCTAATTCCAAAGCCAAATTGACAAATTTTTTCTTCCTGGAATCATTTTATATATTTGGATGATGAGAAAGTAGTATAATGTTTGGATTTTGTCCAGAGATTTATCTTTTAAGAACGGGAAAGAATATGAAATCTAAAGAAAAAAGCTTGATGAAGGAAACAGCTCAGGCTTTGGAGAAGATGGAATTAAAGTCACTTCTTCCCTCATCCTGGAGCAGTCACTTCTTTGCTCAGTACTGAAATTACTTCAAAAGTAAAATAAATTAGCCATTTTGCTATCATATTTATTTAGCCTCAAACACTTATGACTCTACGGTTACAGCACTCCTCAAGCTAATTGCACTAATAAAACCCTCAAGAAAACATGGAACAAATATTATAGTTACCCAAATTGATCACCAACCTGAAATCTATTAAATCACCTCTTGGCGCTTAGCTTCTAATTGTGCCCTTTGATCACTAGCATGCCTTGGCTTGCAGGCACATCACTTAAGTCTTGGTTTCAGCTGTCACATGGTACCCTCTTTGCGTGTCTTCAGATAGCTTCCTCATCTTTTAAGAATGCCAGTTACATTAGACTAGGGACACTCACGACCTCATCTTAGCTTGAAAGTATCTTTAAAAACTCGATTTTCAAAACAAAATCACACTCACAATTTCTTATAGTTGGAACTTCAACACATCTTTTGTAGGGACACAGTTAAACTCATAACACCTTCTACTGTTCATACACACAGATTTTTAGTTAAAGATGCCCTCTTGCCTCAGTTCCAGATGGCAGCATTGGAACTGAGCCCAAGAGATTATGAACAATGATGGCAGCTTGTCAGTGGAAATTATCCAGTGCACAGGTGGCAAGTCTTCGCCTGTGGATGATGTGGAAAGGAAGATGAGGATGAAGATGGAAATGAAGAGACATGTCTAGAGGGAAAGTGAAAGATTTTTATTGACCTCAAAGTTAACACATGCCACTGTACTAAGGAAAATTGACTTAACTCCTCCTCGAAAACAAATGCAAAATAATTGGTGGATATCTTACAATTTATAAAACATGCAAAAGCATTTATATTCGTTCAGCTGTATGAATTAAAGTCCATATTCTTAATTGCACCTGTCTACTAGTGTTGCTTAATATCTTTAAGCCTCTTAATAAAATGGAATAACAATCTCCTGCTTCAGAAGGTAACTGAGAAAGATCAGTGTGATGAGTTTTATTTAGATGGCCCCCAAAGCTGTGTGTGCTCATAAGTGGAGCTTTGGGTAGGTGATTGGATCATGGGGACATGATAATCATTAGTGGATTAGTCCATTAATGTATAGCTAGATTTATAACTAAATTTGGTGTTGGGAGGTGAAGCCTGATCAGAGGAGGTGGCTCACTGGGGATGTGCTCTCAGAGGGTCTAAATCTCTCTCTTCCCTTGATCTCTCTCTCCTTTCAACTGCCAGGCCATGAGCTGATTCTCTTCTGTCATGCCTCTCTGCCATGCCACCCTGCCTCAGAGCCATCTTATTAAGGACTTAAAACTCCACAAACTCTGAGCCAAAATAAACCTTTCATCCTTTTAAGTTGTGGGTGTCCAGCATAGGGTCTCAGTACTGAGTAAAGCAACTAAGACAAACAGGATACCTGACAGATGATAAAAAAATCTGCACAGTTTCTTTAAACTTTGAAATGCTCTTATTATTTTCCAAAAATCACTTCTTTAATCTTTTCCCTTTGAATTGGTGACTCCCTGAAGGTAAAAACTTTTATCTTTCTGTTTCTGACACATATCTCAATGCTTGAAATATAGATAGCAGTAAGTTGAGGCTAATTGGATAACGAAAGAATGAACAATTCAACACAGTATCTTGAATATTTTAGTGATTGGAAATATATTTATAGTCACAGGCATGGAGATTCCAAGGTGTTTGTTCTTCCATTTATCCTGCCCCACAAATGGACAGAATGCAAATGCATACATAAAAAGAAACTAAATGGCTTAATAAAGTCTGTGTATATGTAAGAAAATAGAAAAACAGTAAAGTTACTCTTTGACATCCACAGAAATTGCTTACAAGACCTCCTATGAATGACAAAATTCATAGACGCAAAAGTTCCTTACATAAAATGGCATAGTGCATATTTGCATACAAGCTATGCACATTTTTCCATATTGCTTAAATGATCTCGAGATTAATTTGAATACAAGGTAAATCCCATGTAAATATTTATTTGGAACAATAACAAGTCTGTATATGTGTAGCATAGATAACATTTTGTTTTTCAAATATTTTACATCCACGTTTGAATCTGTGGATATTGAATTTAGTAATAGCTAAATGCAGAGGGCTGACTGTTTGTGAAATAAAAAGAGGGAAAGCAGGGCCTTGGGAGACTCATAAATTAAATGTATGTTTGTGTAAAAGGGCACAAGTGTAATGGAAGCAGTTTCCTACACTGTGACGCTTAATTAGACATGATGCCATGTTTTCCCACCCTCATTTGACCTGTTGGAGTATTTATGGTGATACTTGCTCCACTTTCATCAATTCCTCTGCAGATGAGCCAAATCTAAAGAGGCACCACAAGGCTATTAAGGAGAAAGAGTTGGGGAGATTTTCCATCTTAATTCTCCATCCCCAAAACTTTGAGAAAGATATGAGAAATTGATAGTTATTACAGCAAAGAGGCTGCTATCTCAGGACACTAGAGGCCAGCAGCCTATTGGGGCTGGCATAGGAGCTCCGGAGTTGGGGAAAATCAGTAAACTTAAGAACAAGTGGAAGTTAAATGGTTTCTTGTGACCCAATCTAATGACTCCAGCTGGCTTTCCTCAAAAGACCATTATTCCATTTTTCCTATCTTATCTACTTATTTTTTAAAGTCAATATCTGATATCAGCTCTCTAGGATGTTCATATAAGAGACAGTTCTGTTGCTGGAATAAGGTCAGATGGAATCATTAGTATCTCAGGACTTTTCTTCCCCTGTCTGCTAAAGGAGCAGGTAAAAGCAGGAAATGGCATTTTATAATGGAAGAAAGACTAGATTGCTTGTAAGAACTTGGAAAGGCAAATGATAGTCATTAAATTGCTTGATGTTTGTTACCTCAATAAATCTTCACATCACCTCCAGAAAGTGGATTTTGTGATCTCCTCTTTACAGGTGTGTGTTCTTCACAAAATGTGTTTTGGCAGAGCCTAATTTTGAACTTGAGGTTTCCATTCTTTATTCTGTGTCTTCTTGCCCTTGGGAAATTGCAAAGTCTTGTGTGCTTCTGACCATTTAGTATCTCCTAAGTACATGTTGACTATGGCTTTTGGGTAGCCAGAGGAATAGAAACATATAAGCTGTAAAATCTTTGAATGGTATTTTAGTCAACTTTTTGTTACTATAATGAAATATCTTGGGCTATTTTACAATAAACAGTTGTTTAGTTTACAGTTTTGGAGGCTGCTAGTGCTGGTGAAGGCCTCCTTTGGCTATATCACATCATACTGGGAGCATGTGTATATCACTGCATTTGTGGTCATTTTTTCTTTCCTTATAAAGTCAGCAGGGATGAATCACAGAGATCCTATACTAATGACTGAATCACTTCCCATAAGCTCCAACTCTTAACAACATAGTAGAATTAAAACTCCTCCTTTTAATATCATTGACACAAGATTTTGGATATTACATTCTTTTGTGAATTTAGGGAGACATATTCAAACCATAGCAAATGGTTCTTTCATTTACATGATACCTTCTGTTGCTAGCCTAGAACCGGACACAAAATAGACACCTCATGTAATCTTCTTGAGTGAATTCAGGAAGGCCCTCAAACAGCACTTAGTTCCAATTATCCAAATGGTCGCTGATAACATGAGTAAACAAAAAAGTAAGATTTGTCTTTTGGGTGAGATATTAGCATAAAATAGTAATTCACAGAAAGAGCCTCTCTGAATGAGTCTGTAAGGAATGCCCTATAGAAGAGGTGAGAACTAAACATCTGAGAGAAAAGACTGCCTGGGAAACAACTCCTACTTAACACCAAGGAGCCCGTGGACTTAAGATTGTTTATCTTCTTATATGACAAAGTTGCAGATGTATGTGATATAGGCCAACTCTTTCTCAAGAGATCTATTTAAAATTAAATTGATGGGCCGAGGATTTAGTTCAGTGGTTTCGCTGCCTGCTGCGCAAGTGCACGGGCCCGAGTTTGATCCCCGGTACAAATAAATTAAATAAATAAATAAATAAATTTAATTAAGTTGATTTCCTAGGTCTGCTATAACAAAGTATTATAAATTGGGTGGCTTAAAATAATATAAATCTATTTTTTCATAGTTCCTAAGCCTAAAAGTCCAAAATCAAAGTCTTGTTAAGTCCATGCTCTTTCTGAAGTTCCTATAGAACAATTCTTCCTTGCCTCATCCAAAATTATGTTGGGTGGGAGAAATCTTGTCATTTTTAGCTTGTATATGCATCACTAATTGTTCCTTTTATCTTGCATATTTACATGGTCTTTTCTTTCCTGCCTATCAGCTACTAAATTTTCTTCTTCTTATAAGGATAATATCCTTCTCATAAGGATATTATAAACAGATTAGAATTCACCCCAATCTAGCATAAACTCATCTTAATTTGATTATATCTGAGAAGATTATTTCCAAGTCAAGGAACATTCACAGGTAACAGGCAAAGAGGAAATGGTGTGTGTGTGTGCGTGCGTGTGTGTGCGCACATCTGTGGTGGTGGTATGCAATCCAGTAACATCTCCACAATCACTAGAACAGGAAGGAAGCATTTGAAAGAAGTTAGTGTGACTTACCTTTCATGTGCTGTGTGCCCTGAATGTATTGGGAAGTCTGTGGCCTGAGTAATTGGAATTTAAAGTCTGTGAAATCCTCATAATGTTTTAGTTTAACTCCCACTGCTATCTGGCAGTAACCTCAGTGGACATCTTTCTGGTTCTCTCTCCCAGACTTTTCCCCCTGCTGCTTTGGTATTTACAGGCCGTTTTAATGGACACTCATCCTCCCTGCTCTACAGTCACCAAATAAAGCTCTCGATAGCATCCTATTAATTGTATAAAATAAGGATTTGAAGCAAAACAGATAGTTATTTTTTTGAATTTTAATTAAATTCACACTGATTAGGAAAAACAGATTTATCGGGACTTTAACAACCACACAACAAACATAACTGAGTTGTTAAGTCTCAATAAATATTTTTTGGCAAATCAATTGACTTTTGATTAACAAATATCTGTTTTAATAAATCTCAAAGAAATAAGCTCTTGAGTGAACACAGACCTTCTAATTAAGTTGGGCTTCCTTTCTCTTATATCTACCTTCCTTGTCCCAGAATTTCTTACCCCAGCCTCTTTATTTGGGAAGAGGAAAACATATGTCTATTCATCTGTTTTGTTAAAATGAGTGAATAAAGACAATGTTATTTCAAAATCTGCTTGAAGGCTGAATAGAAGAAATCTCTTATAACCTTAGCTTCATGATTTTTCACCTTTTCACAATGAACCTTTCTCTGACTAACCTATTATAAAATATTTTATTTTCTAATTCATGTGTGTTTTCTTCACATAATTTGAACAACTCAAAATTCTGTCAGTTAGTTGTGACTTACTTGTTTGATACAGACCTTACCTCCAATAGTAAGCTCTGTGGCAGCAGGAAGTGTAATTGATGTGTCTGTCTTTTTATTTCTAGAATTCAGAACAGTACCTGACATCCATCCTCCCCTCTTCCTCTCTGTTTTTTAGATCTGGTATATTCTTCTCTCTAGCACTCAAAATCATGATTACCTTACAGACATAATTGATGTTCAGTCATCACGTATTCTGTCCTGTAGTCTCAGCTATTTGTGGTAGGTTTTTACCTGAGTCTGAGTAAACATATCGATCCCCCCCCCCAATAATATGTATGAACTATTGGAACGAAGTTTGTAGTTGTATCACAGAGATTTCTTACACTTCCACCATTCAACCAGGAGGAATTCCTGCATGTCCTCTGAAACTCTTTCTACATATGTGATTCTACCTTAACATTACACAGCTGTATTTCCTAAAAGCGTAACCTATATCCTTTTGTCTGATATTGATAAACTGTTGACACCTTGCTTCATTGACTATCTAAAAATAAATCGTTCCCAGAGCACCATAAATTACCACCTTGGAGTCATTTGTACAATGTCAAAACTCTGGAATGTGCTACTGCAGTGTTCACTAGGGAAGAAAAAAGAAGTTGAAAGGGTCTGAAGTAAATATATCCCATTTCTCTTCTAGGAGAGATGAGACAAGCAAGAAGTTTTTTTGTTTTGACCCAGGTTATTAGAATTAAAATATCTTTTCTTTTACAGCATTACTATTAATTCTGATCTCAAAGGATTAGAACTATCAGACAATCTGAGCATGTATTTTACTTCAGGCACTTTGTTTGGCAACAATTTTATGGTATCTCATTATTTATTAATATGATAATTCTTGAATTTAAATATTGTTAGCTCTTTTTGATGTTGAGAAAGTTAAGATTCAGAGAAATGAAAGAACCTGTGTAAAGTCACACAGAGAAAAATGAAAGCATAAAGTTTAGAACTTAGAACTTGCTCCAAATAAAACACCTTTTTGCCTTAAAATCTTCCAATGAATGTCCCCTGCAACTGATAGATATTTACAAAGTTAGGTGGTCAGGTCAGGAAAACTAATGGTCCAGGCAAAATATTTGACAAATACAATGTAGTAAATGAACAAGTTATATGATTAAAAAGAATCCTGTGAACACAGGATATGCACAACATATAGAAGTTAAATAATGACATGTCCCCTTTAAACAACTGGTTTCCCAAGTAGATGAGTGAGTTGCCCAAGGTCATACTACAGGCCTGAAGTTCCAGTCAGGCATAAACATTTTAGAATTATCTCGCAAGTGCTCACCACTTATACCAAAAGGAACAGCCCATTTAGCTGAAATCCCAGTCCCCAGGCTCAGTCCCTTGGGTTAATAATTGAGCTTGTCATATGGTTATAATTTTTCCTCTGATATTTTTTAGCCTCATTCCCTTATCACCATCATCTCTTGATTGACAATGCCAAAAAGATTGTGGGAACATCTCCCCTTGAATTTGCTAGTGCAATCTACTGCTTGCCTGATATATGTGTCTGTTCAAAATGTGGCACAGTGTTTGGTTAAAGATAATGACCCAGTCTGAGAATGACTGTGATAAAAATATCATGTAATTTTCCAGGGTGACTTTGAACTAAAGCTTACCATATAAATGTGGAGTACATGAGAGAGTTAGCTGTTATTTTTTTCCCTTGATGAGCAATAAACTATTGTCTTCCTCAGCTCTGATGTAGTAGGCAGTCTCCCTATTCCTAATTTCTTCCTCTTACCCTGTGGGTGGGATGAAGCAATGCCCAAAGCCCTCCCAAGGGAGCAATTCCCAGAAGCTTAGTTTTGTTTTGTTTTTTTTTCACAACCCATTGCTTCACATTGCTAAGAGGACTATCTGAAGACAAGCAGAATTATAATAACAACTCCATGTATATTTGTCAAAACTATTGGAGCCTCTGTTTTCTCTGTTATGAAATTAAATTTTTAATATAAAAATTAAATGAAACAAATTTACAAAATATATATCATGCACAGATTTGATTCTCTATTGTTAGTTTGAATCAGACTTTTGGGCCTCACTGGATGAGATTCTAATTTAATAAGTCTGGATTAGAGCCTAGGAATCTACATTTCTAACAAACACTTTAGATATTAAATTAAAGTAGGACCATGTTTTCAGAAACACAGGCAATGAAGGATATAATAACAACATAACTGCCATTCATTTTGTGCTGTGTTTGAGATGCAGTACATTACTATTCTATGACTTGAAATAAAGCATAATACCAGGCTCAATCAATGCAACTGATTTCCATCCCCTCAACCTCCTTTTCTCTCAGTGTTTTATGAATGTGTGTGATCCTTGAATAAAAGAATAGAGGTGAAAATACCTCAGGCTTGGTTTGGAATGGATCTTTTTTCCTGGGCAGGGATTCCAGTAGGAGTTTTGTTTCCAAGTTGTGCCTAATCTTTAGGAGTTACATTGTCGAGCTGAACTATTGAATAGCCCCCTCCAAGAAACTGTCATGGATGTGTCCAATTTCTGATAGGATAGTCCTAATCTCAGAGTACATACTATCCTAGGAAAATGTCCTAGGTTCCATTTTTCTTCAAGCCACTTGAAGACATTTATTTAAAAGTGACCCAGAAGAACTTCTATGTGTCTGTATCTCTTTTGTTCATGTCTCATACATGGGTCTACATTTCCTCGGTCTTTCAGTAGCATTGCAGCATTTCAGCCACAGCATTTCCTTCCTCTTTTCAGAATTCAGTTATCTCTATATTTCATAAAGATTAGTTAGTTTTATCTCATAATGTTTGGGAAATAACTGCAAAATTTAAAGAACCATTTACACCAATTTCATCACACTATGATCTGATAATATACAGGTGATAACTTCAATTCCTTTGTATTTACTTAAACATGTTCTATGAGAAAAAAGGGGAAGGGGGAAGGGATGTGGGAGAGGCAGGGGAAAGGAAAGAAGGAAGAGGAATAAATATGAGAAAAAAAAACAGAAACAAAGTCTTTATAAATAGGGAGGGTGGAGGGGTAGAAGGGAGGGCAGGGGAATGGGGAAAAAATAAGAACCAAGATAAATCATGTAAAAGATACAAATTCCCAATGATGAATGTCATCATATTGTATACCTAAAGTGTACCAATAAGCTTAATGAATTAAAAAATTAAAGAATTAAAGGTTTCTCTTAAATAGTAACATAATATTTTGAACAATATTCTTGTTTCTTGCATCCTCTTGCTGGATAAATAGGTAATGACTGAGTTAACAATATGCACAAGTCAGATATTTTGTATGAGCGATTTGCTAATCTATTCTGAAGTCTAATATTTAGCAGGAAATATACATGGTTGACTGAAGACAGTAACAGTGCTCTTTCTGAAGGTCAAAACTTCTGACTAGTGCCTCAGTCTAATTAGGTTAAGCATAAGGTGATAATGTGTAGATTGTCAGCAGCTAGGGCATTTACTCTTGTTTTTTCTCTAACCAATGTCCTTGGAAGCAGCCAATTAAAATGCAATAGAGAAAGCATCCTATAACTCCAGATTGAATTGAAAGGCTTTTTTCCCTTCCCTTGACAGAGCAGAGAGGTTGAGCACCCGACTTCCCCTTCAAAGTCAGTGATCCATGCAGCACTTCTGATTGGAAAGATGTGAGCCTTTCCAGTTCTTCATGTACACATAAATTGAGATGGTAAGGAAATTAGTCAGAATCTATCCAAGAAGAACTGAAAGATACTGGAAGCTTTACTGCTGTCCAATGTACTTGGCTGTGTCGAAGGTATTATGTCTTCCACTTTTCTTCTTTAAAATTCTGTTGAAAACAACCTGCAGTAACAAAACTTGATGCTTTGTTGGAAAAAAATAAAAACTTAAATCATTCCCATATTATTCTATTCAAAATATACCAGGTCACTTTAAATTTGGGAGTGTTATTGGAAGCCTGGCAGATATTTGCAAGAAATTTTCTTTATAATAAAATCGGAGAGCTACCCACATTCTTATTTCATTAAAGCTTAGCTAAACTTTCATATAAGAGAAAAGAAACTCACTAGGAATAAATGACTCACCTGTAATACACAAGAAGTGTAAGTACCTGAATGAAGTAAAAAAACAGAGAAACATCTTAGAGCATGGAGACCTGAGTCTGTGTTTCTGACGTATTTCTTTACATCTTTTGGCATTATATTTTTATGCTTAAAATGAAATTGAAATAAAAGAAATGTGTTCTGTCTTGCACTAGATCAAATATCTCCTGCCCCTTGTCCTCTACCAATATGCATATATTGAACCCTAATATGGAGCCTACTGTTAGTGTCTTTAGAGGTGGAGCTGAACCCAATCACCAATTTGATGATGTTTAGAAGCGAAGCCTTTGGAAAGTGATTGATCATAAGGGCAGAATACACATGAATGTTTTTAGTGTCTTTATTATTTTAAAAGGTTCTGGAGAGCACCTTTCCCCAACTTATGTGAGGACCAGGAAGAGGGCCCTCATAGACACTGAATCTTCAGGTACTTTGATATTAAACCCTCTAGCCACTAGAGCTGTGAAAAGTGAGCTTCTGTTGTTGATGAGCTACCTTGTCAATAATATTTGGTATAGCCTCCCCAAAAGACTAAGAAATTTGTCCTCAAATAATTACATATTTCAAAAAATTGCTAAATGAATGAATGCTGTGTATTTAATATGATTCAGCCATTGTGGTAATTCCAATCAAAGCAGTGTGAGCACGCTCACAGAACCTAGGCTCTACATGGAAAACTTGCAGTAAATCATAGTACAATTAAATAGGACAAGTTACTAAGAGAGGAACTGGCTCTGTAGAAGTATACCACACACTGGTCTGGCATAAGCCACAAGACACCGAGGAAGTAGCATATGAAGTGACCTGAGAAAATGCTCACGAGGTAATTAGAAAAGAAATAGGACAGCTGTGGATTTTAAGCAGAAGAAAAGAATGTGCAAATCTTCAGTTGCAAGAAGAAGCACAGGATAGTTGGTGGCTGGCTAGAAGGCAAGAGTGGAGAAACCACAGAGAAAAACATGGTAATTGCAGGGAACTAGTTGAAGAATGCATACATGGTAGGTTTTAGAAGTTATCTGTAAAGCGTTGGAAAGACGTGAAAAAAAGTCTAATTTGATGGTCATGACATGATTGCATTTGTATTTTTTTGAAAATCTGTGGAGCTGCTGTTTGGACCAGAGTGGATACCAAGATTCCAGTAGGATGTAATCTTGATCATCCTTCATACTTCTAAGAGGTGATAGTCCTTTGAGAGGAGAGTGAAAATGCATACAGAGAAAATTATGTGGGATGGAGAATGTACGCATTAATCTTAACATATCAACTTGTTTGGATTACTGCCTAGTATAGTGGTAAAGCACAATTTTGGCTGTATATCACTGCATTGTGGAGGCATGACCTTGGTACTATTTATGGTCTCTGACCCCTTTCTCTCTGGTGCTGTTATCCTGCTTTGTTTTCTGGCCATTATGAACCAAGAAACTTTGCCTTCCACTATGTTTCTCTTTGGAGCCAGCCATCCGTGGACTGAATCCCTCCAAACATGAGCCAAATTAAACCCTTTTTTCTTTAAGTTTTGAGTGTCAGATATTGTGTCCTAGAGAGGATAAAGATGACTAATACATAAAATTGATATCAGGAGTGGGACTATGTTGTGACTGTACCCAACCCTTGGTTTAGAAGACCCTAGAACTGGTTTGCAGGAAGACTTTGAAAAGGTTTGATGACATAGGCTATAGAAGCCATAAAATGCTGTAATCAGAACCTGATGGGTGATTCTGATCAGAACACAGAGAACTAGAATGCTGATATGAATGCACACAGTAAAAGCCAGCCTTATGAGGTTTCTCTTGGGAACAAGGACATCACTGGCAAGTGGACTAGAAGCCATGTGTGGTACACTCTGTCAAAAAAAAAAAGTATTGGGTGCATTTTGGCCATGACCTCAGCCTTCACAGGAAACTGAGATTAAGGGCAGCAGACTGATTCATATTTCAGAGGACATTTCAAGGAAGCCCAATATTCAGGATATGGCATAAATACTGCTGGGTTCTTTTAGTCAGATGTATAATAAGAATTGGTTCTAAAAAGCAGAGCAGAAAAACTAGGAAAATTTACAATTTGTCCTGGAAGGAAATACATGGAAGTGTCGGGCTAAAAGAGGTGTGGTTGCTGAATAGATCAACACTACTAAAAAGAAACTAAATACTTTGTATCAGAAGAAGAATGACAACTTGAAATCATCTCAGAAATCAACAAGACCCCAGCCATCACAGGATGAATGGTGCAAAAGAGTCAGTCTTCATTTGAGAAGAGTCGCTGAGACCTCTGCTAAAAAAGAGCAGCTTAGAAATCAGTTCCCTGAATTTATTATAGTCAGTCATGATGCAGGCACTCAGAGGCCACTATAGCCAAAGACCAAGGGACTTCTACTGCTTCGGACAATTGACCTTGGCATTGTCCACATGATACTGGTTTTACTGGCATGCAGAATGGAAGTTGTGGGATCAGGGGGGCTTCCATTCATATTTCATAGGGAAGCCTGTGATACCAGGCAAGAAGCCACAAAGAGGGTGGTGTGTGAAGCTGTGGGAACGAAGCTGAAGGCGCAGTGGATACTCCAGGAATGCAGAGATGCCATGAATGTAGAAGATCTGCAGGCTACAAAGGGACCCAGCCCATCAGAGAGGCTGGGGAAGGCTGCCGCTGACAAGGCCATAGGAATGGGGCCACTCAGGTCCTCTGCAACTCCCATCTCACCATCATTTGTGGTGCATGGAGCTTCAGGACTTCATGTTTGCCTTGCTGAATTTCAGTCTTGGCTTTATATGATTCTTTTCTATTCCCCCTTTCCTCCCTTTTGAAATGCAGATGTTTAGCTTGTGTCCTTGTACCTTAGGATGATGTAACTTGATTTTTATTTTCACAAGGAAGAGTTTGGCTTGAGACTCAGAAGAGAATTTGACTAGAACTTATGAGAAATTCTGGAACAATTCAGACTTTGGGGAAAGTAGCATTACATTGTCAGTTGTCTACAAAATAGTCATGTTAGGTAGAATCATTGTCTCGTGTTTATTTGGAGATTACGCATGGATTAAGGAGATGTGTTTGGGTGTCAAGTTGACAAGGATTGGATTGTGACTTTTAATCCAGACATGTCAACTTGGCTGGATTAAGAAACACCTTAGAGATTAATGGTACAGAATTCCGAGTGTGTCTGGATTGTTTATGGAGGGACACTCTGAATACTATAACTGGTCCCTGGCATCTTCTAGTGCTCTGCACCCTTCCTGCCAAAAACTAAGAAACTTTACTCTGTAATGCATTTCTACCATGAAGTTTATGATGTGAAGCCAGCCAACCATGGACTGAATCCCCTGACAAAATGAGGCAAATCAAGCTTCTTCTCCCTTAAGTTAGAAGTGTCCAGTATTGTGTTCCGGTGACAAGAAAGCTGACTAGTACAGAAACATACATAGCAGGTGAAATCATAACAAGAAGGAATGTAATGTATCAGGTGGTTTGTCATTTAAACTTCTTTGCTTGGGAAGTTGCTTTTTAAATTAAATGCTCAGTATCTCATCAACTTCAATTTTAATAAAGAAGTATGATCATTTATTAAACCTGTAACCCTTAATGTTTATTTAATGGATATGTTATATTTTCATTTCTGCAAGTAGATATTTTTATGTACACATAACGAAGTAGAACAAGCAGGCACTAACCCCAGAAAGTCAAACAGGTACCTTGGCATTTGTAACAAAACTATGGATAGACAGCAGAATTTATCTGGTTTTATATTAGTGTCTTAATTTCCTTTTTTTTGAGACTCAGTTTCTTTATTGGGCAGAGTTAAACTAAATTTCTAAGCTTTCATGTTTCTGAAGTTCTGCTCTTAATTGTTTTGCCAATTTTCCTTCAAAATGCTGCATTTGTTTTAGAAAGATTTTCAAAACAAATCACATCCTTTGATGTCTTGTTAATGCTGGAGATGTTTCTTTAAATTCTATAGAAAAATGTTTAAGTAATTTTCAGTTTTCCTTTGGTTGAGTTCTATTATATTTGAATATTATTATAGTTTTCTCCTTTGCATTGCTTTTCTTTGAATAATTTTAATTTTTGTATATATGTGTGTTTAGTGAATAATAATAGTTATACATAAAATTTAAAAAACAATACTGTATTTGGCCTCTGTTTGTTGATCCAGTATAATCACATATCATTGCAATTAACCATGTGCTTACAATTCTATCTTGTACATTTTGTAGTTTCTCTAGTTGATAGGCTCTGATCTTCCCAGTCACTGAGTCCCAGAGAAAGACCATAATGGTCCTTAGTGCCAGAGAAAACCAAAGCTGTTAAAGGATGTGCACCTGGTCTTTCTTTACTGTAGATCTCATTTTCTAAGACAAACCTGGATCTTCATTTCAATCAGAAGCACATACACATCCATTAATCAGCCAACACAGGAGTGAGCACATGAGCTCAGACTATCACTCTCTCTTGTTAGCATGCATAGCACTATACCCCTTGGATTTATTTTTATCATTATTCTTTTTGTAAAAGAATGTCAAAGCCTAATTTCTCTATTAATATTGATGTGTTCAAGTTCTTGGAGACAATTACTTTCGACAGTTAAAGAATTTAAGCGATGCTTAGAAAATCCCAAAGATGTTAACATTAGGATCTATAAGAATGATTGCCCAATGCATGATGTAAGGCATCTTTTCATTTAACAATTTTAAGGAAAGAGATGTCTCATAAATCGTCACTGCTACATATTGAGTGAATTATTTCAGGAAATGTTTCTCGAGTTTTCATTGGATAAATATCTATGAATACTTAAATATCTGGTTTTCTTTTTCAAGACAAATTTCAAAAATTAGTGCAGATATTGTCTGATGTGGCCTAACTCAAATCCAGTTATTTTGAATGTACTTAATTACCTAGTTACCTTAAGTATACTGAATATATGTATCTTGGATCCATACCACTTTTACATCTCAATTCCCATTATCTTCATTCAGCCTAGCATTACACTTTCACCTGATTACAACAATAAGTAATCTTTTTGCCTTCTGTCTTGACCCATCCAGATCATTCTCTACAGAAATCAAAGTACTTCTAACATGGAAACTTCACTTGCCTAGAGTCTGCCTTGTGCCAGTTAATCTTCACTATAAATTTGACTGGGTTAAGAGATTCCTGGAAAAGTCATTGGATTATGAGGGCACTGAACTTAATGAGTAGCCCACTGAGGAATTCACAGCTGAATGGGCTGTAAGGGGGTGGGACCTAGTTGCAAGAAGTGGGTCATAGTGCATGATCTCTGAAACTTTATTTGGTCCCAGCTTCTCCCTCTCTGCACTCTTTCCTTATTCTCTCCTTTCTGGCTGCCATGAAAAGACCAGCTTTGCTCCACCATGTGCTTCTGCCATGATGACTTCATCTCAGACCCACAGTGTTGCAAACACCCAAGCATGTTCTAAAACATCTGAAGCTATGATCCAAACAAACCATTTCCTCCTTTAAATTTTGCATGTCAGTATTTTCTTCCAGCAATGGAAAGCTGAGCAGTATACCTCCAATGGCTCCTGTTTTTAGTGGGATAAAATCTGGGTCTTGCCTATGGTTCACAGAGGCCCCTGAAATTTTCACTGTTTTATTTCATTCTCACCTTGTTACTACCTGCGCTGAATTTTCTGCTCAGTAGGATGCTGCTGCTCTAAATCTTAACATGTAATCTGCCTCCTCATCAATAAGCCTTTGTACATACTGCTCTATTTACAAGACAAAATCAAGGAGAACATTTTGTGTAATCTAATCATTCAAGTATAATGGAAATCTATAGTGCTATGTTTCATACTGAGAAAAGAACTTGGATTTCCACATAGCAGAACACTTTTAGTCAAAAAGAATAGACTTTGTAGTTATAGAATGACTACAGAAGGTTTGAGGAGTAGAGATAGAAACACAAACTGGGATTCATGATAAACAGTCTTCGAAGCCATATGAAGGTAATAGGCAGTGTGCTCATTGACATAATTCACCTGAATAAACAGCCTGTATCTGTATACCAATTTCAAGAGAAGTCATATCATTGTCAGACATCTTTCTGTGCCTGGCATGAGGACAAGGAATGGCATTTGCATCAGGCGCTCAGAAGTAAATCCCAGATCTCTGTATTCAGATAGCTAGGAAAAGGGAACTTTGAAATTCATCACTCTAAAACTTGACTTCATTTGTTGACCTATTCTTTCTTTAGATGTGTTCTTATAAGTTATGCTATAACAACAGTTATCCATTCAATAAACTTTGATGTGAAAATACTTAAATCATCCATTTCATGGCAGTAATATTCTATAGGATTTTTTCTAAAATTATTACTTGATACATGTGATCTAGTTTAACATTTAAGTAAGCTCTTTAGCTAAACAACTTTTCTACCTACTTGCAAATGTGTGATCCAAGATTTCACACCAATTTATAGTAGATTCTATCCAATGATTGGAGAAGGGAAGAGATGTAAATATTCTGATAATTTCAAAATGAAAGCTAAATAATGAGAGCAAAGTAGATTAATCTTTAGCATACAGGAAGGGAAATGCATATATTATATATGTATATAAAATATATATGTATATATTGTA
>NW_004624746.1:25006221-25028940 GCF_000247695.1 Heterocephalus glaber | reverse complement strand
TATGCATATTTATTATAATACATATATATATATATTCCAAGTGATGGAGATGGAGGAAGGAGGAGGGATGGAAGGGGAAAGAAATAAAAATTTTAAAAAGAATTAAGACATATAAGGTACCAGCTCTGCACAATTAATTAAACATGTACCAATAAAAAATAAGAAAAGATTAAAAAAACAAAACTTTTATTTTCTTGAAAGGAATTATATCCTATTGAAAAAAATAACTTGAATAGTAAGAATATCATCATGTCACTCCTTATAAATTACAATGTGACTGGCAGTTTGAAAATTTGCAATAAGATTTCAAGAAAGGCCAGAGAAGACTTTTAAAAAGATATGGAACTGGATTTGTTTCTGAAAATATAAGCAAGATTTGAATGGACAAAGAGGAAGAGGTGTTCTCAGAATGAGTCTGTGTGCTGCAATTATCTTCTTAAGTAGATGATAAATTGTCTCTAATGGACGATGAGATTCTCTCTCAAACAAGTTACATAGACAGCCCTATAAATGGGACTTCCATAGCTGTCAGGGGTTTCACAGACTAAAAAAAATGATAGGCAGTTTAGAAGTGACAGCAGTGAAAGATCTGTTTTCTTGCTAAAGAAAGTCTTCAGACTGGAAAGCTTCAAAGAAAAGATGTCATTAGAGTGGAGAAGAGTTGTATATCAGAGTGAATGAAATGGTTATTTTACTTCCCCCTTCTTTCTGTATTCAGCAAACACTTTTGTGTTACCATGATGTGGCAAACACACATGATCATTTACTTTCCTGTGAACATTCCTTCCCATTCTTTTTTTTTTTTTTTCTTGGTACCCGGGATTGAACTCAGGACCTTCTGCTTGCAAGGTAACTGCAGTGCCACTGAGCTAAATCTCTGGCCCCTTTCCCATTCTTAATGTTGATAATACACAAGTTTCCTTTATCAGTTTGCAATGCAGGTTTTATCCTACTTTTGGCTCAATGGACACGAAAAAAATTCAAGAATTTGTAAATTAACCTTGACTTGAATCCTTGCCTCACCTCTTATTTTCTATGCTATCTCCATCCATCTATAACCACCCTGAATTTCAGTTTCTTCATCTGTAATACACAAATAAGAGAGCATAGCCATCCATCTTACCAGAAGTTTCTTAAATAACATGCTGTGTTTTATTGTACTATTGAATTAGAGGATCATTTTAATTATCAATTTTATCAGGTTCTAAAAGGTCTATTGTAAGACATTGATTGTCAACAACATAAATCCATTATGAAGTAAATTACAGGTGATGATGGAAAAGAAGCTGGTTGATTCAGTACCAGTAGCTGGCACCTGTGAGAAATCCAGGTGGCAATGTCAGGGAAGAACTCACCAGATGTCTCAATAAATAAATCAAAGTGGCAGAGGAGGTAAGCCACTCCCAGTGCCCAGGAGGAGGCTTCTGGGCCGCTGTACCACCACCAACCCCAGGGCAGAGGAGGTGAGCCATGTGGGTGCCAATAGCAAGCTGCCTCCCCTCCCCCCATTGAAATGAGGAGACACGTAAACAAGTCTCAATATCAGACTTCCTAAAGTAACTCCAAAGGGAAATGAGATGGGACACTCTGATACTCAACCACCTGGACTCCCTGAACTGGCAGCAAAAGAGGATCTGAAAAAAATGAAATCAGAAATAATTTCTCACATAACAGCAGAGATTGGGCCCATAGTGCAAGTCATGATTAATAAATCTAGATTGGACACAGATAAAAAAAATAAAGGAGCTGAGGAACATGATGGAATCCCAACATAGGAAACAAATGGAATCCATAAAACAGATAAAAACAGATTTCCAGGAGATTAAAATCTCCACTGAATGTTTATGCAACAGGATGAGCCAATGTGAGGACAGAATTTCAGACATAGAAGATAAAATTCCAATTAATGACCAGGAAAAGAAAAATTGCTTCAAAATTATAAGGAACCACAAGAAATCAATCCAGCAGCTGCTAGATGATGCAAAGAAGAATAATATCAGACTGATCAGAGTCAATGAAGAAACAGGAGAGAGTGCAGATGACATAAAAAAAAACTTCACAGAAATGATGGCAGAAAACTTCCTAGGCAGAGGAAAAGAACTTGACATACAGATAAGTGAGGCATATAGGACCCCAACTAGCCATGATCAAAAAATATCTATACATAGGCATATTATATTTAAGATTCCAGAAACCCAAGAGAAGAAAGAAATTCTACAAGCAGTTAGAGAAAAGAAACAAATCGCATACAAAGGAAAGCCCATCAGAATCACAGCAGACTTCTCAATGCAAACCCTCAAGTCAAGAAGAGTTTGGAGTGATGTATTTCAAGCCCTAAAGATAAACAGCCTCCAACCCAGATTGATGTACCTTGAAAAACTATCTTTCAAAATTGATGGAGAAATAAGATATTTTCATGACAAAGAGGACCTTAGGAACTTCATGAATACCAAACTGGCACTCCAAAAAATTTTAGACAATATCCTAGGAAAAGACAATGAGGATCACAACCCCAGGAAGCCCAGCAGAATGAATCCATTGGGTGCAACAAGAAATTAAATGCAAAGGGGGAGAATCTAACAAAAAGAAAAAGTCAAGGCAATGATGAGTCAATGCGTATCAGTTATAATCGCCAATGTTAATGGTCTCAATTCTCCGTTCAAAAGAAATAGACTGGCAGAATGGGTCAAGAATCAAGATCCAAGAGTATGCGGCATACAAGAAACACATTGAATTTAAAGAAAAAATCATAGACTAAAAGCTAAAGGGTGGAAAACAATACTTCATGTGACAGGAACCCCCCAAAAAGCAAGAGTAGCTATCCTCTTTGCAGATCAAGTGGATTTCAAAACCAAAATTTGAAACACTTCTGGTCCCAAGAATTTCAGATAAGGGATAGTCAACTTATATGTACAAATATATTGTGAATATATGTTTTCATTCCTCTTAAGTAAAATCTTAAGAACAGAACTGTTGGTTCTTAACATTAATACAAGAAATTTCTATATTGTTTTCCAAAATGGTTCTGTCATTTTACATTCATATTAGCAGTATTAGACAGTTCTAACTGGTTCACATCTAAGCTAACATTTGTTTTTGTAAAACTTTAACTTCATCTCCCAAATGAGTGTATAATATGATCTTCTTTTTGTACTGATTAGTATTTTGATGATTCTAGTTTTGCACACCTTTCCTTGTACTGTACTGGCTATTTATCATCATTTTGTGTCTATTTTTAATTGGATTGTCTATTAATGAACTGTAAAAGTTCTTTATATATTCTGGTCTTAGGTTATATGTATTATAAATATGGTCTATTTAAAAGCCACTTTTCATTTTCTTAACGATGTCATTTAAAGTTCTAAATTTCGATGGAATCTCATTTACCAGGTTCTTTCTTTTATACATCATGCTTTTTGTATCCTAGGAAATTCTTGCCTACCCTAAATTCATGAACATTTTCCCTTATAATTTCTTCTTAAAGTTTTATAGTTTTAGTCTTTCATACTTAAGTTCATAGATCCTTTCAAGTTACTTTTATGTATGGAAATAAAGGATTGGGGTAAATTTTTTACATATGGATACCAGGTGTTCTGGTACCATTTGCTGAAAACACTATCTTTTCCTCTGCTCTTGAATTGAGTTTATGTTCTATAAAATATTAATGTTAAATAATCTTTCAAAACTCAATGAACCATATATGTGTGGTTCTATTTCTAGATTCTCTGTTTTATTCCAGTGATCTATATGTCTTTCCTTATGCTAACTCTGCCTTAATTACTGTAGTTTAAGAGGAAGTTTTAAAATTAGGTAATAAATGCCTTCCAACATTGTTTTTTTTTTTCTTTCTACTTTTCTAGGTCTTTTGTACTTCTACAGAACTTTTAAATTTCAATATCCAACTCTTCATTTATAGCAAGTATACATAGTTCTGAATTTTTATATATACCTTGTGTTTTCTAATCCTGCTAAATTCAAATACAAGTTCTAGGGGCTCCTAGAGATTTCTTAGCATTTTCTCTGTGGATAATCATTTCATCTACATATAAAGATTTTACTTCTACCTTGCCAATCCTATCCTTACTGTGTCTTTTCAATACCAGACTATTTTGGTTTGGACCTATGTTTCAAAGTTTAATGGACAGATGAAAAGTAATCATGTCTGCCCTTGTTCCCCACATTAGGGAGAAAGCATTGTATCTTCTACATTCATATAAGGTGTTTTTGCTGAAAGTATGGAGTACATGGCTTATCTGGTGAGAAGGTTCTGTTCTATTTCTATTCTCTTGATAGCTTTTACCATGAACAGCTGTAGAATTTAATCCAATAGTTTTTCTGCAACTACTGACAAGATCATATGGCTTTTCATTTTCTTCTGTTAAAATGATGACCTATGGGGGTGGATCTTCCAATGCTGAACCAACACTGCCATCTCTATAATAAAACTACTTTCTATATACTGCCAGGTCTGACTTCTAATAGTTTGTTTTGTTAAACAAATTTTTATCTATGTTCATACCTTTTTCTTCTATTATCTTTATCCAGTTTTAGTGTTAGCAAAGCACAATGTTGATTTCCTAAAATGAGGGGAGAAGTGTTCCTCCTTTCTTCTGCTTTAAATGTTTGATATAATTTATCAGTTAAAATGTATATGAGCCTGCTGTTGTCATATAGGTAGGTTTTCAAGCTAGGAATATACTTTCTTTAATAGGTGCTATTCAAATTTTATATTTTCCCCAGAGTCAGTTTCATTAATTTGTCTTCCAAGGTACTTCTTAGAAGTCCTCAAATTTATTTCAAAAAAGGTTTTTGTAATATGCTTAGTATATCCTTTTAAATTCTGTAAAATCTGTAGTGATGTTCTCTAAATTTTTATATTGTAATTTTAAAAATGTATAATTGATATTGTATAATAAGAAGAAAAGTTCTAAAGGAGTAGGGGAAGTGGGAGGGGTAGGGGAAAGGAAAGAAGGGAAAAGAAAAATGTGAGAAAAGAAAAAAAATGGAAACAAAGTCTTTGCAAATATGCAAGGGTGGAAGGGGTGAAGGAAGGTCAGGGGAAGGGGAAAAAAATAAGAACCAAGATACATCATGTAAAGTAACAACATCCCAATGATGAATGTACCAATGAATTTTTTTTTTTTTTTTGGTACCGGGGATTGAACTCGGGTCCTTACGTTTGCAGAGCAGGTGGCAGAACCACTGAGCTAAATCCCCAGCCCTATGATTAATGTAACTTTATTTTATGCCTAAAATGTACTAATAAACTTAATGGAAAAAATAATAAATAAATAAATAAATAAATAAAAGTTCTCAACCATGAATGCATGTTAAAAGTGCCTAGGCAGGCCAGGCATGCTGGTGTACACCTGTATTCCAAGCACTCTAGAAAGGTAAGGCAGGATGACTACAAATTTAAGCCTAGCCTGTACAACCTAGCAACGTAGTAATAACTTGTCTCAAAAAATAATAATAATAATTAAAAAGGGGTGGGTGTGTAGCCTTGGGTTCAATCCTGGGTAACAGAAAAAAAATACCTGGGAAATTTTCTGTAAGGTCTGTGCCCCATCTCCAGAAATTCTAAATTAATGAATTTGAGTTGGTGCTGATCAGTAATATTTTTTTAACCTCTTCTCTAGGTGGTTGTAATTTGCTGTCAGAGATAAGAATTACTGAGATAAAATATACAAAGTGGCAAGTATATTGTTGAGCACAAGATATTAGTAAATGCTAGTTTTTCTTCCTACACTTTTGATATAATGTGGAGAAAAATACATTTCATGATATTTATTCATAAAGAAGCTGATTATGGAACTTGTAAACAAGTCTCATTACTTAGTGAAAGGACAAATATGGAGTGCTGTCAATTGCTGCTATCAAATAAAATTGATACCAACAAATAAAAATAAGACAATCCAATCAATAATGGCTAACACATTTGAACAAAAGATAGATTACAGATACTTGATAGATGAAACGATAGATGAAAAAAAGATAATAGCAAAAAGTAAGTATGTTAAGTGATGGCTAGAATAACTGATTAATAATAATAATAAATACAAAGAAACAAAAATTAAAACCACTTTGCTGCATTTGAAGCTGCTAAAATTAAAAAGACTGGACATACCAAATGTTGATGATAATGTAGAGCACTTTAAATTAGCACACATTTTTGTTTGGTATGTAAAATGGCACAACCATTTTGGGGAACATTCTGAAAGTATCTCAAGCAGCTGAAGATTTTCCTACCATATGACTCAGACATTCCATTCCTAGGAATTTACCTGAAAGAAAAAAAAATATATGTTCACCTAAAGACATTGTTTAGAGATGTTCAAAGCAAATTTGTTTTAGTAGCTTAAAAAATCTATACATAATGGAATTTACTTAGCTATAAAGAAGGATAAATCTGAGACGTTTTTAGGAAAATGGACATACCCAGAAAGCATGTTAAGTGAAATAAATCAGACACCCAAGGTAAAATATAGTTTTTTTTTTCATTTGAGTAATATTAAATATGAGCAAATAGCAAAATGAAAGACTGAGAAAAAGAAACATGGAAATAGATCTTTTGCAAACAGGAAGGGGTCCAAGAGACTGAGGATGAAGGGAGAGGAAGAGGAAAAAGGAACAGAAAAAGATTTAAGATTTGTCATGTACATATACCAAATATGTACAATGAATGTAAAAGTTTACATGCTGTAAACATGGACTCTGTAATAATAATGATAATAATAAATAGGGAAAGGAGACCTAGTGACAGCAGAGGGGAAGGGAAATAAAAAAGAATTAGGATATGTTATGTACATGTACCTATTCCCTGAGATAAATGTAAATTTCATGTACTGCAAACATACACTGATAAAATAAAATTTAAAAAAACCTGGGAGCAGCATACATTTTCATCAACAGGCACACAGATCAATTTTGGTATATCCTTGTAATGGAATGCAACACAACCATAAAAATAAAATATCGATACACACAACAATATGAATGAATTTAAAATAATGATGATAGAAAAGAGCCAAAAGCAGTACAAACCACATAATTCCACTTTTATAAAAATCTATAAAGTACAAGTTAATATCAATGGTTGTCTGTGTGTAGGGTAAAGAGAGAAGTGGCGACTGGATTTCAATGGGGCTTAGGAAAATAAAGGAGGAGATATTACTCATCAATTACAGAGATGGGTTTTAGATATATTCATATGTCAAAGCGGATCAAATTTCAATCTTAAAATGTGAAGCTTATGGTGTATTAATTATTTTTCAATGAAATTATTTTGAATAAGTGTGCAAACATGTGCCTGTGGTTCAAAGGCTGCATTACAAATATAAGTAAACATCTTACTCAAGTGAGCCTCCCATGTGTTCCAATTATACTGGTTTTCAGATGATTTCAAATCTGTGTTATTATGTTAACAAATATATTATGCATATAATGGCATGCATTTTATAGACAGAAATTTGTGATTTATTACCTAAAATTTAGGTGTACAAAGTAACACCATTAATTGTGTAACCTCGAAGTCTGTCTCTGATACCTTATACTGAAGCTATCATACTGGAGAGATCAACCAAAGCAATACCTTACAGACAGAAGTAAATGCCCAAAGAGCCCCAACCACTGGACTTTCAGTCATCTGAGTCATTCTGGATCAAAAATACCCATATTAATGAGCACATCTTCTAACGATTCTGTCCCAAGCCTTTAAGCTGCCTAGCCGATGTCTAACGAAGCAGAGATGAACTTTCTCAACTAATTCCTGTCCATGTAATAGATTCTTAAGTAAAATAAATGTTATACAACATTAGATAATAGGAAGATATTCTGGTACCTGAAAGTACTATATTCTCCTGAGAAAATATATCATATGTGGTTTGCAGGCTGAGTAGTAACTAGAAACTTGAGAATGTTACGGTTAGTACAAATGTTGCAGCTGAAAATATACAGTTAGGGAAAATGTAGAGGGCCTAGAACACACAAATGTAGAAACCCAATGGTCCCCTAGAAAGCCCAGGAATGGGGCTAGATACCCTCACTACAAAAAGAGCTGTCTGCCAGGTACCAGGGCTTGTGTCCATTGACTTTAGGTCAGAAATAATTACGTAATAGGCCTTCACTGGAAGTGTAGATTCTAAGTTCAATGAGAAGCCATAAAACTAGTATAAATAATGCAGTGGCATATCTTAATTTGCGCTCTGTAATGATTACTCTGGAGTGCTTGGAGAGAACAGGTTTCATTGGTTTGAATTGAAATAGACCAAGTTAGGAGATGTCTTCCAGATTAGTTGTGATGGAATCTTGGGCTAAAATGTTATTAGGGAACATACAATAAATAGGCTTCATATATATTTAGGGGATAAAGCAACAGTCTGAACTTAATGATAGAAGGAAAGTGTTCCAAAGTTAAGGCCCGACATTTATTTGGGGAATCTCAAGGAAGTCAAATCAAGTCATGTCTTTAACTTGATTTATAAATATAAATGTTTAAAAAAATAATCATGACATTTCATGTCTACCAAAATAGCAAGAACTTGTATCAGGTTGCTTGATTCTGCCTTCATCAATTTGCTCCGCAGCACAATGCATCTTGTTCAACTGATGTAATGTATGCATGAATATCATATAATGTGTTGCCAGCTTTATGGATGAACACTGACTATATCTAAATGGTATCTATATTTCCTTTGAATACTGCAAACTGGTATTTGATCATTTCATTTTTCTACAGAAGATGAAACATTATGATTTTCAATAATCCATAAAGACAGGCATTTGTTTCCTTTGTGAAACTATACCCTTCAATGATTATTCTTCACATTAATCACAGTAAAAGCAATGCCTAAGGTAATCTCTTTCTTTCTGTAGATAATAAATGTCTTCTGTTGACAGAAAAAGTGTGGAAAGGTGAAAGGCAGGGTGAGTTCTGCGTGTTTGTGAGATAAACCACTGTCATAGTCCTAAGAGTGCCCCGATCATGTGAGGCCAGAGTTGCCATTTTACATAGTGATGAAAAGAAAACTAATTTTTCTCTCATTATAATTCAAAAGATTTCACTGATGATATTTATTTTATAATTTCTGCCTAGAAGTCTTATTTTATTAAATGCCCATAAAATCAATGTTCATGTTGTTAAACTCTGAACAAAGCACCTGAAACTGCAGTTACATCCACTCCATTTCTTGAAGTCTTCGGACATATTGGTCTTCCAAAGGCTAAGATAACCTAGTTGTTTCATAATCAGAAATTAGCAAGAACATAACAGAATGGAACTATTCAAATGTTAGTCTAATCCAGGACCTAAAAGATATAAGATATAATCAAATAAGGGAAATGATAAAATAATAAATAGCTCCCTTCTATTTAAACAACATTCCTGGGGGTGTATTTTAATGGGCCCATAGCCCATTTGGCAAATGAATTCCACTTTACATTGATTGTAAGCCATGAGGACAAGGTGAATTGAATTTATTTAATGCTAATTTTTACACCACACTTAATGAATCATTTCTGTAGACTGCCTTATTTTAAATTCTGTTGCAATACAAGAAATTCAGGTGACAGTAAAAAACATTTTGTCAGATATTTTTGAAAATGAGGTTTAAATGGGGGAAAATGTGACACACAGAAAATAAAATTTTCTCAAGTTGTAATAATTTTACCATCATAAAAGGTGGGTATATCTGACTCCGAGCTTGTGTTTCCTTTCTTGTGCCAAATTAGGCCATGCATAATGATTTTGGTGAGACTTCAAACAGTGTTTCACAAAAGACTGTAATTGTTCTTAAGGTAATGTTTTCTGCATAGTATCACACACCTACCACAATATTATTTCTAAACTCCATGACTATTTATATACAATCTCTTTTTTTTATAATACATTTCCTGTCTAGAAAACTCTCACACATTTAAGAGTCATATCTCCTGGCCCAGACTAGCCATGTTCCCTCAACAGAAGACCTCCCTCCCTTCAACTGGGAGTACATATTGTATACACACATGTAGATTCTCTCTCTCTCTCTCTCTCACACACACACACACACACACACACATAAACACTCTACTCAATTCAATGATTGTGTGACAGAATGCTTTTCTTCCTAAGCTCTCTGTGAATTATGTATTATTGAACTTTGACTTATCAGTGCTTAGTAGGCTACCTGACCCATGATTACTATTAAATTATTTATTTTCTTAGTGAATATATGAATGAACACATGCTACATGTAAGATATTTTACTTGTTTTCTATGTCTCTAATATATATAATAAATTTATTTGTACCTTCAAATTTCTAGTAAGTAGAGAAAACAACTCAATTGCAAAGAGAAAATATTCATTTCCAAGTAATCAATGTAGGTAGTAAGAAATTCAGATCCATTCTCCCTTTATCATGGTGGGCACATCATACATTCTATGACCAAGGATTATATTTCATGATGCATCTGGTAATCAAAATAAGTGTCCTGCACAAAAAAGGAATGCATTTTGATGAATATATGAAGGTGTGGATGGATAGAATAATAAGTTATTGAATGAAATTTTTGTACACAAGTAGATACATAGCTTAGTTCTAATCACCACAGGTGCCAGACTAATTATACAAGGGAAATCACTTTTTTTTCTTTAAAAACCAGAATAATATAAAATTGTCAATATGGATTAATTCCCAATTAACTTGAGCTTAACAATTAATACCAAGAAGATGGCTATGTTTCTTTTCTAACATGAAATATTATAAGTAGAATATTAAAAATTAAATTTAAAATGTTCTACTAAATTTTATAATTCTCTAAGAAATATGAGTAATTAAACATACATTACTTTAGAGTTAAATTGAGTTTCATAGAAGACATATAAGAACTTAATAATAACCATTAATCTTGCATTCGCCAAAATTTTACAATGCCTAATAAATGATCACATCGTACTTCTGACATCTTATTTTGTGTTTTTCTGCATCATTTATGGTCTTTCAAAACAGGTAAGTCAGTTGAATTATATATTGTGGCCCCTTTGGGTCCAGAAACAATTTGAGAATAATTAGGTGGCTCGATTGTGGCCACAGTTGGTAAATGATAGAGGTCTGTGTAGATATAATAATAAAGATGATAAAATCAGAGGCAAAAGGAGGGGGAGAGAATATAATGGGTGTGTTAAAACAGTAGGAAATTCTTATGCATAAGATAAAGCTAAAGGATGAGAAGGAATTCATTGGGCAAGCAAGAAGAGGAGGGAATTCAAGGTAGAAGAGGAACCCTATGTAAAGTCATGGAAGGATGCACACAAAGGAGAGCTAAGAAACTTCTGCAATTCTACCATTTTCAGCGTGGAGTGGGCTGACTAATGCAGTGGGATGAGGCAGAAGAGGTGGGCTGGAAGTCAGGGTTCAGAGCACCTTTTATATCTTGTGAAACTTTTCAGACACAACTTTGTTAATCAGGAGGCAATCAGCAAAAGGTTGCGATCACATCATCTTCACGTTTTAGAAAGGCAGCTGTAATATCTTTTGTAGCCAGAGGCAGGTGTCACGGTGAATTTAGTAAAGAAATCTGTTAAGGAAATCCTGTAAAACTTCAAAAATATTGAGAGATGAAAATAATAAAGACCCAAACTTTTGTATATGTGTGTGTGTTGTATGAAGAGAGGAAGATGGGGAACCATTTTAGGAGGTAGATTAGGCATCAGGTAATAATCTACAGTGTATTGTGTATTTGAAAAAGGAAAGTCTTCAGGATTACCATAAATTTCCACACTGGGGATAGCAGAAACTTTCATTATTAGGACTTTGCTCCTTGTAATAAGTGCATGGGTTAAAAGTTAACCAATCCTAAAATTCAGATAAACTTTACAGGTGAAAACTCAATTCATGTCTTTAAACTTAAAATCATTTAAAATATTTAAAATGAAATAATGATTGTATATCTCAGAGTGTCCAGAACAAAGAAGAAAACTTGGAAATATTTCTATATCTTATCATGTCTTATATTCTGAAGCTTAAATACTGTAATCCTTTCAGTTTTGCATTTCTTATTTTTTCCAGGTATTGATAATCTGAATTGTTCTGCTGATTATGCTATCAGTTCAAACCCATTGGCTATCATCTGTGTTTTTTCCATAAATTATACATCCTACTTTATAAAACATCACTCTCTTTTTATTATTTCCAAAACAGATTCAAGTACAGGCATTTAATAAATATTTTTCAGACTACTATCTATAATGTATAAAGAACTAAAAAATATCACACACCCCAAATTTAAAGACTTGATCCAAAAATGGGCATCAGAAATGAATATACATTGCTCAGACAAAGAAATAGAAACAGCAAATAAGCATACAAAAAAATGTTCAGCCTCACTTGTCATTCGAGGAATATAAATGAAAACAACTCTGAGATTCCACCTCAATCCACGAAGAACGGCTGCTATGAAGAAATCAGCTAATAACAAATGCTGATGGGATTGTGGGAAAAAAGGAACCCTTCTCCACTGTTGGTGGGAGTGTAGGCTGGTGCAACCACTGTGGAAATCAGTGTGGAGATTCCTCAAAAAAACTAAAACTTTAGAGGTTCTATTTGACCCCGCTATTCCCCTTCTTGTTGTCTTCTCAAAACAAAAGCATCATACCACAGTGATATGTGTTCATCCATGTTTATAGCTGCACAGTTTGTAATAGCCAAAGTTTGGAAACAGCCCAATTGCCCATCAACTGGTGACTGGATAAAGGAAGTTCTTTTTTTTTTAATTTTTAATATAGTACTACTCAGCCATAAAGAAGGATAAACTAGAGACATTCATAGCTAATGGATGCAGATTGAGGCCATACTCTTAAGTGAAATAAATAAAACACACGTGTGTAAGTACTGAATAGTTTCTCTAGAGTGAGAAGGTGAAAGTGTAAATGAGGACCAAAATGTATAACACATATTGTGAAATAGGAAGAAAATGTTCAAAGGGGAAGGGAACTAGGAGAGGGGCAGGGGGAAGGAAAAACGGGAAATAAAATATGAGAAAAGAAGGAAAAAATAGAAACAAAGCTTTTTTAAATAGGAAGAGGTGGAGGAGGGAAGGGGAATGGGAAAAAAGAAGAACCAAGATATATCATGTACAGGAGCCAGGGATTTAGCTCAGTGGTTCCACCGGCTACCTCGCAAGTGCAAGGACCCAAGTTTGATACCCAGTACCATAGAAAAAAAAGGTATATCATGTACAGGGACAAATTCCTAAAGATGAATGTGATCATCATGTATACCTAAAATGTACCAATAAACTTAATAAAAAATATTTTTCAAATAAAGTTTTGTGTTGAGCAGATAGGACTTTGATAGCCTTTGAAAAGTTTGCTATGACACAAAGTAAAAGGGAAGAGAAGACAAATTATAGCCTCTATAATCCCATAAAAGAACTACCAGCATGATATTATACTCAATGTATTGCTCACTTTCTGATGTGATCTTGAGTTTTTCATTATATTCTTATATCCACCAAAAATCACTGACCAGGAAATACATATTTGAGCACCACTATTTCTATCCTTTTAGTTTTTAGATATTTTTGCTTGATCAGAATTTTTAGGTTTAGAGCAATTCACTTGTGTCCCTACAATGCACAATTTGCTCACAGTTGCACTTAGTTGTTAGGATCTGTGAAATTTGATGGATAGAGGTGTGCAAGATAGCTGAAAACAACCGCACTTCTGCCACACTTTATGAAACAGGCCAGACCGTAATTGGAATTCTAACTCATTATACTTCATTTTTATAAAATGTACAAACATTCTTTACAACTCTGACATTTTAGTAATCACTTAGAATAAAAACAAAATCTTGAGCACATCATACAGGAAGATAGTTATCTTCCATCCTTAACAAATCTGACTGCTTTGGAAATAATCAACTCATAAATATTTAGCTAATATATACCCAGAGCAATGGATTGTGCAAAATTAAATGCCTCATTGAAACAATTAATTACAAATGCTATGATTTATTGAGCATGCTTTACTGGAAATTTAATAGAAATATGGGCTCAAAGTAATTTGAGCAGAGTATGTTTGCACTGTCTTTGATTTCTGGCCAACATATATTCTTTCTTACCCTGCAGGTGAACCTCAAGAAAGACCAAACATCCAGGAAAGCTCTCTAATTGAATTTGTGGGTCAGTGTTTGATGAGAGGAGGTGATGACCACAGATTGTAAACAGACTAAATAAATAAACAAAATGAAGTAATCCCTTCATATTTCACATACCTCCTGCAGCTAAGCCCTCAGGGAAGAAAACATTGCTTCAGTAAAGGCTGTTGTCATCATCTGTCCATTTCAAAGGAATACAGCTCATGCTTCTTGGAGCATCAATAACCAAATATGTCCTCAGGGCATCTGTGAAACTCTCAGTCCAGCAATTTCCCATAAGCAGGTTTTTGCTGGAGCTTTAAGGAGGAGTTTCACACAGCAGTGGGAGGCAGAATGTATAGCAATGAAGACATGGATGAAGAGCAGGAGCAGTGATGGTGGAGAGGAAATAATTGGGCAAAGGGTGTGATGTAGAAGTATCTACATAGTGCCTTGGGTTAGACTAATCTATTTGGAATCGTAACAGGAAGAACACTGAAGTAGGACTCTGAAGGCCTGAATTCCAGTTTTCAGCAAACTGTTATTGAGCTCAAGAAAATCATTCTGCTATTAGACTCAAAAACTTTCTCACCTGTGAAATGAAATTGGTCAAACGGGCAAGATAAATTCTGGGAATTCTTCCAATTTAGGCACTCAGTAACTCTCTAATTTAATAGGTTTTCTCTTTTCAATTATACAAAGTTATGTATCTTTTAAAATGTTTAGACTTAAACACAGTCAATTTTCCATTTTCAGCTATTTATTAATGATAAAATAAAACCAAGTGTGTTTTGGTTTTGATAGATTTCTGTCTCTCTCTCTCTCTCTTTTTTTTTTTTTTTTTTTTTTTCTTGGTACTGGGGATCAAACTCAGGACCTTGCGCTTGTGAGGCAACCAGCAGCAACACTAAGCTAAATCTCCGGCCAGATATATTTCTCTTTTGTATTTTTAATTCAAACACCTTTCAGTGAAACCAAATTCTCTGCCCAATTGTAATTTCTGGAACACTGAAACATCTTTTTGATACAAGAAATTTCTTACACAAAATATTTTAAATCATACTTCCAGGCTAACATTAGTTTTTAGGTAAGTCTATCTTTTACTGTTCTTTAATATTTTTATTCCCCCATCAGTGTTAGGTATCTAGGATACAACCCTTCATATCTCTCTACATTTTAATATGCTAAATGTGAGATGCAATCGGTGCTGAACATAATCCCAAAACGCATAATCCTGAATGTTTTAATCCTAAATGTTGGATTCCCCCCAAATAAAAATACTTAAAGTCTGAAATTGTAAAAATCTAAAACCATGAAAATCGCAAGACCAGAAATTGAAAATCCCAAATGTTGAAACCCCATAGCCAAAAATCTCCCAAACCAAAATCTCATTGGAAAAAAAAACAATATAAGAAGTGTTGAAAGTTGAATTCTTGGGGTAGATTAGTTTGGTTGTATGCAGGATGGTTACATTATGTTAGCAAGAAGACATTCCTAAAACCTGTTGAAGCATTATGCTGGGTGTGCTTGCGAAGGGTTGCATACAGGTTAGTGTGGGAGTTTCAGTAGAACAGGTAGGGAAGATTCAGCCACTATCCCATTTGTCAGGGCTTGAAGCTGATGGATCAGTCAGCATCTCTGGGGGCTGAAATAGAGCTTCTTTTCTGGTGCCTTGAACATCAGTACCCAAGAATCAGAGGGATCTGGACACCAGGGCTTAGACTATCAGGCTCAAGATCCTCAAGTTTTTCATCTAAGAATGAGGGTTACAGCATCAGCTTTGCTGGCACCATGATTCTGTGCCACTACCTCCCATCTGTCTAAAGTGGTCTATCAGATATTTTGTCACATTTCTGTATGATTCACAAGTATATCGCCATTCAGATATAAAAATAATTTTCCTTAAATTAGTGTTTTCCAGAATTATATTTTTGGAAGTTTCATTTTGGGGGATTGCAAAATTCAGTGTATACATTTAAGATTGTGTCTTTTGGAGTTATGGCCCAAATAGATGAAACATAGCCATCTTTGATATCAGCTGACTTCTTGCCACACCTAGGCTGTCGGGCTGGACTGTATTCTGAGTGAATGACAGACTGGATGCTATGACCTCAGGGATCCCTGGAATTTAGTATATATAAATTAATTCTGGGTTCCTTCATGACTTCATGATGCTACATTTCAATTTACCTAAGAAGAAACTTGAATCTTTAGTTCCAAACTCTCAGCATATGGACATATAGTGTTCTCCTGTCTGGAGTACAAGGGACTGAACAGATGGAACTGAAGCAAAGGAAAGGTGCTTTTACTGCTTGCTTGCTTGCTAGTTGAATGCACATAATATATTTGTTGTAATGCTTTTTCTTACTTTCCTATAAATGAATTTGTTTCTATTATTCTCTTTAACAAATCTATGGGGAAACTCTTTGTATGTGTTTTCAGTTTTCTATCCCACAATACAGGGGGTATTTACCAACACATCTAGAATTTCTCAAAATTGTCTTCTTTTGGAAAAAACAAAACAGATTTTTAAATATTAACATAAAATCTTGTACCACTGTCATGAGAAATACCACAGGATTTTTGTCCTTAGTTGGCCATTTAAAACACTTCAGGAAGATTAAATCATATGGTCTGAATTCTATTTTGGTGAAATAAATTTGAAACTTTGTTTTCTTAGTTTATTTTTTGTTGTTTTAGATTTTATGTTGTGTTTTGTGATTAGTTTTTAATTTTACAGAATGAATAACTGAGGTAATGTCTTTTGTGCAGGTAGATTATTGTTTGAAAAGTTGTCTGAAGAAGCAACAATGGAGGAAAAGAATAAAATAATGGAGAAAGAAGAAAATCAAACACAAGCATATCATTAAGTTGATCTACACGGTGGACAGCATAAGGTTCAGTTTTGAAGTGAAACCTCTGAGTAGCTGAGCCAGATATATCCCAGAATTGTTGGCCTAGAATCCAGCTTAATTCAGTTGTTGTTAATCCCTATAATTAAAAGGCTGTATCTGGACTGTTTATATCCTTTGCACTTTCAGATTGTCACATGCAGCTGGTCCCAGCCAAGACTGGAATCAAAAGTTTCATTGAAAGGATGTGAGCCAGGTGTAAGCTGTGATAGATACACTGGACACATTAAATGGCCCAAAGTAAGTGTTCATTAACTTCTAGTTACTTTTATGTTTCCAGGGCCATGTTATGAATTTTAGGGATGTTCTGAGAACTAAAAATTTTTATTATCATTTATTATATAATGACCTCATGCCAAAATTGGAAGAGGACAAGGAGGAAGAGGAAAACAGGTTAGATTACTTGTCCAAAGTCACAACACTGGCAAGTATTGGAGTAAAGATTAAGCAGTCTCATTCTAGAACTCACTTGCTTTATCATAATTCTGCATAACAGTGTGGTTTAGGAGAGGTGTCATACAGTATCACGGATAAAGGTAAGCCATTAAGCTAGAAAGAAGGTTCAAATTATTACTCTAGAATTTATCTGTGTGCTTGATCAACTCAAACTCTCTAAATATTAACTTTCTATATTCTTTCCAAAGCTTTTGTTTTGCTCTCAAAGCATTTGATTCCACAAATAACGACTTTATATTTATTTTGTGTAATGTTTTAAGTTAGAATTGAGTTTTTCTAATGCAGAACCGCTGACATTAGGGGACAGATAATTGTGTGTGTTGGAGATGGGGATTATAGGATGCCTAGCCACATCCTCAATCCCTATTTACTGGATGCCAGTAGACTTTCACCTCCACTGTGATAATCAAAAGTGTCTTCACACTTTCCCATATATCTCTGTAGTGAGGAGGTAAATACCAAGCTGTATACCCATTAAGAACTGTTCCCCATAGAAATAAGAGACACTAAAGACATAAAGATGACTTACATACTTTCCATGAAGTTTGTTCTCAAGATATTAGTAGAACTTTTTGGAATAATCTACGACTAGAATCACAGGTAAAAGTTTATCTCAGGAAAAACTAAGAATCAGATGGCTCTCATGAGGTTTTAAGCATAAACATTTGTTTGCCAAGGTAGTGAAACTTCCTATAATGTATTCATATCATAGCCAGTTTATTATTTAGTTTACTCACTTAACGGCACATGCTCTTGGGCCTGCCATTTCAAATCATTATTTAACAAATATGAACACAGTAACTATTTCTCAATGAACTAGCCTAATAAAATTCTGAAACTTAGCTGTGCTTAATAAATTGCTCAATAAATGATAACTGATATTATTCATAATCACTGTTTTTCTATAGAACAAAATATAATTTTGAAAGTACTGTCTTCGGCATAAACATTTTACTTATTTTCTATTGCTTATGCTATTTTGATAAGACACTTGCAGTTTGCTTTTTATTTCAGAACAAAGTCAAGGAAAGCTAATTTGATTCAATACAAGAAGTAATCATTTAGTTACTTTCCTTGTAAAGTTTAAATGAGCTTGTGTAAGACACAGTACTAAAGCTTTACATGCACTATGTAAATCTTGACAAAATGGCAATGTTCCTTTGCCTGTTCTTTGTCTCCTTCTATCATAGGCCAGATATTTTGTGAAATATTATCAGAATTTCACAGCTGAGTAAAGTTGAACTTTCACCTAAAGGAGTAAAACAATATTTCTCCAATTCTAATTTGTATATGAATAAATTAATATCTTGATAAAATTCAGATCCTGAATTTCTAAGTGACAGATGGATTTTGATACTCAGCATTACCAGCAGGCTAGAAGTCACACCAATGGTGCTGGTCCAAAGAGGATCCTCAGAGTTACAAGGGAGTAGTGGGCAGTAGTCTGCGATGAGGAAGAAGACAGCAGTCTTTTCTGGCTGTAAAAACTACGAATGGCTTTGTAATCTAATTTACCTCAGGACATAGACCAAATTCAGTACCTGGAATTTAGTAGAACCTCAATAACATTCAGTTACTGGATAGACACATAAAGGCAGCATTTTAGTGAGTGTCACTTGGAGTGTTGGTTGAAATTGGGAGATAGAATGCAGAGAAATTTCAGATGGACAGTCACAGAGGTGATAGAGATCAAGGCATATTTTAATGAGTGACTCTCAGCACAAGGTACCCTGATTCACAACACCAGTCTCATCTGTATATATGTTATGAATACAGACACTTCAATCTCACTCTAACCTGCTGAATAAAACCTTTTTGGGAAGTAGAATAAAGCAATCTGTTTTTCACAAGGCCCTTCAGTTGATTCTAATGCTCATTAAAATTTGAGGGCCACTAGCTTAAAGAACAGATATCAGTTCAAATCATCTGAGGTGTAGGGTACATGAAGAAGAATAAGAGAAGTTCTGTTATTCCAATATCAAAAACACAGTTGGTATTTCTAACTTCCTGTTGGTTGAGTCTCATCATAAGACTTATGGACAGAAGAATTTATTTTCTTCCTATCCTCAATACAAAAAAATAAAAATAAACTATCCACATAGATATACTCTTGTTTCATCATAGCCCTGCCAGAATAAAGATGCTTAGAGAGAGACTGAGAATTTAGACAAGGGACAGTGAAACCCGAGCTGAGTTCAGGAAAGGAAAAACTCAGGGTGAATACTGTGGAGCAGGTATGCCTCAGAGGGAGAGATGGATCTTGGAAAGACAGAATACAGACATTAACACAAACCCAAACAGCTAGAAGAAAAATCGAGTAAGGGATAAAATGAACAGATATTGAAGTTTTGTCACAATTGATAAAGATACAGTGGTAAGAAGCAAATAATTCCTCCCCATCTTCAGTAGACCTTAAGTTATTGAGGGTCAGGGGGAATACTGTGATTCTACACTCAAAAGTCAGAATTTCCTGTTTTTATGACAAAATTATCAGTGAAGCATGCAAAGAATCCTTTAGTAATATACAAGTATGCAGTAGTTACCTTCTTATTAATTATAGGTAGGGTTTTGTAGTTGTTTTGTTGAAGTCTTAATAAGTTTTAAAACCAAAGCTAAAACAAAGAAACAGTATTCAAATTCATAAAAACAAAATGTTTCTCAAAGCCACTGGATACTTTTCAAAGAACTTAAGAAGGAACAATGGTGTAGTGGGAAAATCCTCATTAAGAAGTAGAAATCCAGAGTTGCTGCTCCAGTTTTGCTCCTATACCTGAGCTACAATTTGGATGTGGAATGTCTCCAAAGACCACAGGTTGAAGGTATAGTCCCAAACCTGTGGAACTAATGTGAGGCAGTGGGACCTTTATGAGGTGGGCCTGATCAGAGGAAGTTAGGTCATTGGGCAGCATCCATGGAAGAGATATTGAGGCCCTGGCCCCTTCCTGTCTTTCTCTATACTCTTAGCCATGAGGAAAGGTGCTCTTTGTTACATTCTCCCGCCATGATGTACAACTCAGCACAGACCCAAAAGCAACAGGGCTAAGTCATTACACTTTACCTCCCAAACTGAGCCAAATAGGTTTTTCTTTTTTTAAAGTTGATTATCTCAGGTATTTTGTTCCAGTAGAAGACAGTTGAGTAAAATAGTCTGCGACATTTGGTGAGGTTTTTTTTTCCCCTTTACTCTAAGCTTGGGCAGTTCTTACCTCCCTACTAAATCTCAGCATTAAATATGATAATCCTTGAGAAAGTTATTTTAAGATTTCAAAGAGTGAGGTACAGTATTATTGAGAAAGCCAATCTTGCTCTTTTTTTCTCTCCTAGCTCTTCATCCCTCTGACCCTCTAAATTTTTGCAAAAATTCATAATTTATTTATATAGATGTGTACACTTAGAAGTTATTGTCATTTCTTTTGGAATTATTCCCTTTAAAATATCTAACTGTAAATTTCTTGAAAAATTTCAAGCTATCAGAAACACTAATATCATCAAATAAAAACTAAATTCTGTGTCAACCTGGAAGAAATGTATGATTTATTGATGAAACTATAGGCTCTCAATTATTTATTTTTCTTGTTTACTTACATGTCCTGAACATGTATTATTTATTGATGAATAAATTAAAGGATGAGCATTGTTGACTTTGTTATACACCACTTTCCTTGGAAGAAGAGACTGAGGTTTTGTTTTATCATCAAAAATGTAATATATCATTTACCATAATAAATGCTAGTGCTTTTAAGTACCTACTGTTCTCATTAAACTTAGTAATGTAGAGTACTTTTATAACTTATTAGCTTCTTGGATTTGGATCTTTTTAAATAGCTTGTGAAAGCAATGAATCTAGATATTTTAACTGAGACATTTATTTGTCTCTCCTAGAACCCCTAAGTATTTCTCTGTTTCCAGTTTTGATGAGCTTAGGCTTAGAGGTTGTAATAACTCAATAGTATGACTCTAGAGTCTTTACTCTTGAACATTATTGTATGACTTTCATAGAATTATCATTTTGTGACTCTTGTTTCTCAATTTGCCCATTGCTTCCTTTCTATGCTATGGAGCATGTTTTCTCTAACATATAGCAGGCACAGTAGATACTCAGTGAATTATTATTGAATAGATGTATTAAACATCTATTATGAAGTCTCTGGGTTCAAGAGGTTTACCAAATTAGGAAATATAAAACAAAAGCACATGATCATTCTTATGATAAAGTGCTCAAGGAGCATATTAAAGAGAGAAAAACAGATCATGAGAGGAAAGGAAAAGCTTTCCATTCTTTTCACAATCCATATGTTGACATTTACATTCCCTCCAAAATAAAATGCACTTAGCACTTGATAATTTAAGATTAACACAAGTATCTCTTCCTTCATTCAATCAACTAGCATCCGAGCTGAGATATGAGTTAGAGTTATCCAGGACAGGGAGGGAAAGTCCAAGCAGACACACAGAGGCATTGGTACCTTGGAAATTGCATATTCCACTCTTATTTGGAAATAATAGGAACAAAAATGAATAATGAGATTCCAGGTGTAAGGAGAAAGAGGTTCCGTGTCATTGGTAAAGAATTCGAAACACATTCTGGAAATGAGGCATTCCAGAAGAGTGGACAAGCTCATGATCTGGATACATGGATGGTCAATGTGGACAATCCACTCAGAATGCCTAGAAAGAGTGAACAATAAAGTCTATTAAAATGCTACAGATCAGAAATGATGGGACTCAAAATGAAAGCAGCAGCATCAGTGGAAATGGAGAGAAAAGTAGGAGTAAAAGACACATGTCTTATTTTCTTTTTAATTAATTTTATTGGTACATTTTAGGTATACAATATAATGACATTCAACATTGGAAATTTGCACCTTTACATAATGTCACTTGGTTCTTATTTTTCCCCTTTCCCCTCCTCTCGCTTCAACCCCTTCATCCCTTCCTATTTAAAAACTTTGTTTCCATTTTTTCATTTTCTAATATTAATTCTATTCCCTTCTTTCCTTTCACCTACCCTTCCCACCTCGCCTTCCCCCTTTCCCCTTTTCTTCCTATTTCACATTATCTATTATACCTTTTAGTCTTTATTTACATTTTCAGTTTCTTACACTAGAGAAACTATATGGTATTTACACATGTGTCCTATTTATTTTACTTGAGTATCACCTCAATGTGCATCCATTTAGCTATAAATGTCTCTAATTTCTCATTTTTTATGGCTGAGTAGTAAACCATTTTA
>NW_004624746.1:24878523-24972615 GCF_000247695.1 Heterocephalus glaber | reverse complement strand
GCCCAACACACACACACACACACACACACACACACACACACACACACACACACACAGGACCTTACCAACCTTACCAGACCTTGTAACATGTAGGTGAGGTCTTTTACTCACAGTGATGACATACAAGTAGGAGATACTCAAATGTCCAAAAGGGGAGTTTCTTCCATCCATATTAAGCCTTATAGCCAGTTAATTTTATTCATTTTGAGCCTGCTAATATAAGTACCATTGACTTAGCCAATGTGTCTCTGAGCTGTCATTATTGCAACAAAATCACTGTCAGTAATGTATCTGCTTTTTGACTTGATTTTGGTCCAGCTCCCTTTCCCCAATATGGACAAAGCATAAATCCTTAAGGCTACATTGTGATGGTAAGTACGTGACAGTCATAACCTCATTCAAATGTGGCATTTAATTTTCACAATATACATGTTAGTTACCATTGAGTAGACATTCAATCAAATAAATTGAACACCCTGCTCAAGATTGGGAAATAATTATTGGAAAGAAAATTCAAAACTATGTCCTTTGTCTGTTTTTATAATTTATAATTATTTATAATTGCCACTCTCCTTTCATGTCTTTCATGTCCTTTCTGTATTTCTTCTCTTTACTTTTTGTTTTACAGTGCTGAAGATTTAACCCAAGGCCTCCCATAAGCTAGGTAAATTCACTGCTACTGAGCTACATCCCAGGCTCTTATGTGACTTTTCTTGATCCTTTAAGATATAGAGTGTTTCTCCTCATAGCTAAGTTAATTCCTTTACCCACATCTATCTTAACTATGTACATAATGTGGGCCCCATATTAGACTGAGACTTGTGTCATATTGTTTAAGACTAAATATGTAAGACTAATGAGATGTCTGAAATAGTGAATACTAAATCCTTATTTTTACTTGATAGAATTACATAAAAGAAATGCATAGTGCTAAAATGTTTAGAGATGACATAAAAGTGATCAATCTTTACTTGCTGTGGAATGGTTGATGAAAGCTTTCCAAAGCATGTGGCATTGGAAATGAGCCTTGAAGAATGCATAATGGGAATTACAACAATTTGTTAAACTCAAGAAGAAGGTAGAAAAGGTATGGAAATGAAATCGATGTAGCTTGTGTTTAAAATGACATTTGAACAGCCTTCTAAACCCATAAACAAACAAAATTATACTCAGGATGCTAAATTTACCAATATATTTGTCATTTGACTTCAGGGCGTTGCAAGTGAGTGTTTATAAAGTTAAATGCTGAGAAATCAGAGAGCTGTCAGGAGCGAGGTAGAGAAACAATGACATCTCTCCTGACCCAGACTAAACTAGAACACACAGAGGGGAGAGAGGACATTCAGATTGCTGCCTCGAATGGTGGGTGATGAACCAGAGAGGATGAGCCAGTGCAGCAGCCCAGAACGTGTCAAAGTGGATTAGGGACAGAGGTCAAAGGTGGCTACAGAGAGCCCTGGCAGCTGACAGTTCTGGCATGAAAGTCTCCAGCAGAGAGTCTCAGGAGATCCTGTGTGCAATGCAGGCTACTGTGATGCCACAGCAGATGGGGAGACCCTACCAGCCAATTCCCAAATATGTACAGTGTATTTACCTGAGGGCATAAGCACATTCATATCAGAGATTTTCTTTTTTTATTGAAAGAAAGGGTGCTATCAGGTCCTTTAATTTAGCTAAACCTACTTACACTTCCAAACTGTGAAGCAAGTCCTCACAGGAAAACCTAATGTTATTTAACTGCACTTTTAAAAGTTCTTGATAATTTCAAATATGACCATCTAACTTTCTAAAACCTAAGATGATCATTAAAAAGTGTTGGAGGAAGAGGAGGAATTTTTAGCAAATTCTGGGAGCACAAGGGTGAACACCTAGAATTATGTGTTTACACTGCAACCTGTCTACTTCTGTCTTCTTTTCAGTGATATACCTTCAATCATCTTGTGATTTCAGTGAGATAAAAATGTTTCCTTCCTTCTCTCCAGCACCCAAAGCTACTGTAATTCCTTCAGCCTTACTCAAATACTTAAATATTTAGGAAAATATTCCTTTCCATGGAATACTTAGAGTGTAACCCCTGGCCACCACCGCCTCCTCCTCCTCCTCCTCTTCCTCTCATTTTTTTTTCTTCTTCCTATTCTTCTTCCTCCTTTATCCTTCCCTCTTCTTGAAAAATGAAGGGTTTCCAAAGACAAAAAAATACAGCAACCATCACTAATCAAAACAAAACAAAGCACAAAGAGAAGAAGGGAGGAGGCTTTGCCACAAAGGATGCCTTAACCCTGAGGCAGACTATGGTGCTTGGAGCTCCCATAGATTTTAAATTACTGGTGCAGACATGGACAGAATGTCAGGGGCTGCCTTTCCTTTTCAATTTATTTTAGTCATGATAACAACAATTTCTGGAGATTTTATATTTATGTTTTTTATTTTTGTAGAATGTAGACTTTTGGTGTGTTTATTTGCTTTAGTTTTTAACAAATAAAGAAGAAAAGGAAATTATTCAGGATGGCAATTAAAGAGCAAATGCCATTTAAATGCTAGGTGTTGTGTCATGTTATTGAAGTTGTTTATAATCAATCTTTAGTAATGTAACACAGGTGAGCTACGTAGGATATTTCCACTGATTATTTACAAAACACAATATAGAACATGTATAAACATAAACAATATAGAACATTAACAAATATATATGCATTTTAATTTTCCATGTACACATGCTTTTACAAAGTTTTAAGGGGTAGCTTTATCCCCCTTGATGTGCTGGGCATTTGTTTTACTGACAGTCTGGTTTAAGAGTTAAGAAATAAATATAGTGTTTTTTTAAAGCAATTACCATGTTAAATTCAAGAAATTTTGTGAACTAGTGACATAAAATGAAAAGTTTCTGGATCTCAAAACATTAATTTTTGGTTTATAGTGATGTGTAAGTAAAATTTTTTTAAAATATTCACAACAACAGCATCCTTGGAAGCAAGAAAATAGAGGTGAGGAGCCAAGGGGTGGGGCCAGACTTATAAACACATTTTTTCCAATCTTTACACTGTCACCATTTCTATATATGTTCTACACACAAGGAAACTGAAGCTAAGAAAGTTTAACTTAATGACCTCACACAATTTGCAGATAACTGATAATCCACCCCTCCCCATTTTGGGGGTCCCATAAAAGCAACTTTCATGTGATTATTGACAATTGTCATTTTTTCTCCTTATTGCAAAAGTACTTGGGGGTATTATGGGGTTGAGTATTATGGTCCATTTTCCAGAATTTTAATATTTAGTTTGGATAAAAATGAATCAAGTTAATGGTATCTGTTTTACTACATCTTACTGAGCCATGACAAAGAAAGCTCCATGCAAAGTCAAATAAGACAGTAATTACATTGCGACATATGTACAGGAGTAAAAAATGAGTTTGGGAAGTAGGCATTCCAAGGACGGAAAAATACAGCTTACTGTCTTGGCTATGGAATAAATATTTCTATGAATCCTCTAGCCATAAAGAGATTGCTGTAGAGTTCTTTTTCTCACTTTGGTTGGCATCCTTTCTTTCTCATTCTGCCAAACTCTAACATAGTAATTAAGCCCACAGAGCCCTTCAGTGTATTACATATGCAACCCTTGCAATAGAGAATAAAGAAAGCTGCATACTTGAGAGCGGATGGTTCATAACTCAGGGAAACACATCTCTGTTGTGTTGCTGAGTGCTGGGCACAGACAAGGGTCTGGATTTCCTTTTACATTGCTGGCACAATATAAGCCCTGGTGTATAATGGATTATGTTACATATATCAAATTATGAAATACGCAATTCTTTTAAAATTTCTCTAAAGGGTGACCTCTCATCATTTTTTATGCATTCTTGGGCTATGCTAGATATAAATTTATCATTTGAAATTCAAATGGTTATAGTTATAAAGCTGCTGACTCGTAAAAACAGGAAATCTAGCATATATCAGGATCTGAACGTAATGTATGATTTGTTGAACTTTTATGATAATTTCAATAAATTATTGAATTAGCTCTGTAGTTGTACAAATATGCTTGAAAAATGTTCAAATGCTTATAGCAATGAATAACACTTTTTTTTTTGTCTTTTGCCCTACTCAGGAAATAAATTTCAGCTGACAAGCAAATTTGAGACAGAGCCACACATGAAAGAACAATAAAATTTGATTATTTAAATATTTGCAAAGTTCACTGAAAAACTAATTTAAACTCTTGTTATGAGTCTACCTTTTGCAGCATTTCAACATTTAAAATGTCTTTTGACTAGCATTTTTCTATGAGAAATATTTAGGACTAAATCTAAGATTTATGCAAAGAAGTACAGACTGATAGAATTTTAAAAGATCTCTTGTGACCATTAGAAATTGGAATTGGAATGAGACCCAGGATTTTCCAATGCGAACTAGGATAGAAACGCACGTCAAAGAATACTTAATATTTTGCTGACATCGACACAATCCATTGATTTTATTTATGTAAACACAGGCTAATTGAATCATCTCACAAAATTGAGTTGAATTTATCTGTTCCCTCTCAGACTTGTAAGCAGTTTGCTAGATTTTACTCTCACTTTTAACTATAGATGACTCAGGATGTCAGATAAACTTCTTGCCTCTTCAACCTGCCCACCCACCCTCACACCAAGTTTAAAAGAAATTGTGAGCTATTTCAGCATATAAGAATTATGAATCATATGTTTCACTTTGTCTATCAGCTTGAATTTACTAGATACATGCTAATATCCATATCCATATTCCTTACTTGAAGCACTTCTTTCAACAGTATAACTGGATATCATAAAACAAATCCCATCAAAATATCTCCTTTGTGCAAGAAACTTTATTCAGAGGTATCATCCTTTATATTCACTGTTTGCAAACCGTAAAGAATGAGTATTCTTCTAATTAAATTTTTATCCTTTTATATTCATCTAATTATAAAAGATAAGTGAACAATGTAGAAACTTTTTAAAAAATTAAGTGGCAGGTTATATTAATTAAAAAGAATGTTATAGTCAAGAACAAGTGTTATTTAACATATTATTTAATGTTGTGGATTAGTAGATTCATTTAAGTAATTTCAACAGTGGTTGATACAATCTTTAATACAAAGGGCAGCAGTTGATACAGATTTTACATTCATTTTTTAACTTAATTCCAATTACCAATGTCTGAAATAGGCAAGAAGTTATTATTTATCTACATTAGTTGAAAATATCTTGAACCAGGAATTCCCCAGTCTAACATTTAGCAAAAAAACCACAAAAAAATCAAAAAATCAAAACAGAGGATACCCATTTAAATTAGAATTTTGTACAAAAAAGGAATAAGAACTTACTCCAAGCATGCATGTTCCATGTTCTATTGTAAAATAAAAAATATCCAATATTTATCTTAAATTCAAACTTAACTCTGATTCCCCTATTTCATCTGATAAACCTATGCATAATTAAAATTACTACAAAATTTAAATAATATTTCTTTTCATTTAAAACCCAGCCTACTTTCTACCGTGCCACACTGACTTAGGATGGTGATTTTAAACCAGTATAGTTCCCATCTACAAGGGTATCACAAATTGATACCTATAATTTATATAATTGGCAAACCAGAAAACATTGGTTTAATGCTCTGTATATCTAATGCCAAATGAAAGATATAGAAATGGGCTGTTTTCAAAATAATCCTTTCAAGTTATGATCTGAATATATTTTTCATCTCTAGTTGTTTTGGTTATGTATTCCATTCTCAATAACAAATATAATTGGTTAAATAAACCGGAGTTTTACTAACTATTCAAATTTATGGAAAAATGATCAAAATTACCTTAAAGGTAACATTTTTGTGATGATGGATTTATTATTTGTTAAATCAATTTGATTTGTTTACTTGAATATATTTTATTGACATTTTAGGGGACTGTGCTTGCACCTGAAGTAAAACCTTACCACCTTAGATATACTATAAAATGTTTCCCTTATCACATTTATCATATTTCACCACTATCTCTCCTTTGTTAGAAGACTTTTTCAGTGAAACATTCAAAGCTCTGCTCATAGCACACCACCTTGATTATGTAGTAAAGGTTCCTCTTCATCTTTCACAAAACTGTTTCATTTTTATCTGTCATTTTATTTAATATCAAGATACAAACCATTGTATCAGTAAAATTTACCTTGATGAGGAACATCAGCATTAAACAGAAAACTATTGTTTAGTGAGTGAGGTTGTTACAGCAGGGTCAGATTACTTGCCAATGCTGCCTCCCTCTGTTTTCTTATTATGTGCCTTTGGCAAGTTTTTCAGCCTCTCTAATCCTTAGACATTTCATACAGAAAAAAGACATAAAGACAATACTTAGTACAGATTATTTCTTGCAATCCTTGCAACAATCCCAAAAGTAAAGTACGTGGTACATACTGTCTACTTATGATTATGATTACTATTACCTACATTGTATGGAACAAGCTTTATGCTTTTCCTAGAAATCCTGTTAAATTCACTTATTTATTTTCTTTCTTTCTTTCTTTCTTTCTTTCTTTCTTTCTTTCTTTCTTTCTTTCTTTCCTTTTCACTTTGTTGGGACATTTTGCTCTTGGTCTCCATCTTTTTAAATTTTGATTAATTTTCCACTCTGACTCCATCCTTTCTAATTATTAATACTATTAATAATAGCAAGGTAATTGTAATGATCAGGGTTAGTGTTTGGGATCAGGAAACAATCAAATCATTTTTTAATGTCCTAAAACTCCTACTGATTATCTGTGACCCTGAGACGCTTATCTAAATCCTCCTCCTTATTTTGCAGAGGAAGAACTGATGTGAAGAATGAGGATAATGTATCTTATGGGGAGTGCTCAGTAAATAGCAGATATTATATCATTTACAAAGAAAAGAGGTCCATCTTACCAATAAGTCTTGTGATCACAGCCTTTCCACTAATTTTTCTCAACTGTCTCCATCACTAGCTGCCACTCACAAGTTTTGTAAGGAATGCAATGAAGTAAGATAATATAGATAATGTAGCCTACCTGCCAAATGTATTAAAGAGAGCATAAATGCCATCTCAACCCTATACTGTCATTCCAACTCCACACAGTATTCATACCTAGCACAATCTGTACAGGGTTTTCTCCCCCTTAAAGAATGTAGACATCTAATAATCAGGGCAAACAGTTACATTTAGCATAAATAGGTGAACAGCAGATTGTGCTTTTAGTAGACAAAGACAAACCACAGAAAATCCCTACAATAGAAGGCTAAGAAGTGGCTTCATCTGCAGTAAAGTCAGAGAGCAAAAGGTTCCTCAAATCAATATGCTAATCAGAGCTTGTGGAAGTTAGTTGTTCCCAGCTCTAGCCAAAGCAGCAGGTTCCTTGAAGCAGATGTACCATACATTAACACTTAACTTTATTATCTGTGCAAGGGACTAGAAAATGGGAAGAATTATAACCAAGGAAGTTGAAATTTCACAAACATAAGAATTACCAAAAGTATTCCTACAAGCTGTGCATTCCAAAAAGCATTCAGGTGTTAAGGAAATAACTAGGACAGAGCCAGACCCAAGAGTTCAAATTTCAGTGAGTTCAATCCTCAATAATAATTTTGCCTTTATTAGTCTAAGTAATTTCTATAAAATGGAGATCCTAATGACTATAACAAGTATGTAAAGGGTAAAAAAGAGTTAGTGCAAATATAGTAGAGATTTTACAATCTGAATAATGAACGATTCTAAAAGTAGCATTTTTAAAACTATATTATCTGCAAAGCGATAGTATGTTGTGTTATATAAATAATTTTTCTCTGTCTAGAATATTCTACTCATCCAGTCTTCCTAATGCCCCAGTCAAGTCTTCAGTGATCTCTTCCCTCACCAGTAGCCTAACTGTAACCTCATGAGCAATCTTAGCCAGAGCACGACTAGACAGTTGGTCATCTTCTCAATAGTCAGTATTAGCCACATGCTGTTCAGTGAAAGTGACAGCGAGTCCAGGCCTCACTTGAGGAAAGGAGATAGGCAAGACCATGGATTTCTGAAAAAAGAAATTACTGGTTCACTTTAGAGACTGCCTACTCTGACACAATACCTGTAAAATGTAAGAGAAGTTGAATAAATATCAGTTTAAACATAAAGGCACTTTAACAATGATTGTGTCTTAACATCAACAATACCTATAATTGTTGGTAAAATTTTTTAGTATTTAAGATTTTTATATGAAGTTCAGAATTTATAATTAACAATTAGTGACTATTAATTTCTCATCTTTTCAACCTTAAATCTCAGTGTTCCTCAATCCTGAAATATTTTATTATCCATTCTTATAAATTGATAATGATACATTCAACAACCTTAACCCACTCATTCTCTATGTGTAATGAAAAAAATAATATTCTTTTCTCTTAAATGATTGTAATTAAAATATTATTATCCTAATATTATCCAGTTTTATGATGAAAACAGCGAGTGCTATCTTAAAAATAATTTTCACAATTTCTTGTTTTTGTCTTTAAATAAATCTTCAGCTCATAATATAGATTCCTTTTATTCATGAAGATGGTGATGATTATTAGCCACTTCAATTTTATAATTCAAATATAGATGGGTGTGTCTGTACACTGTACTTTTTGTGGAAGAATTTTTTATATGGGAAAGATGCTGGTGCAGAAGATAGCAACATCATCACATTGCCAATGCTTTTGCTTCCCTAAAGCTATATTGTTACTTATATCAAGGAAAAGCAACACCATTTTTCCGAATCACTTAAACCATTATACACAGTTCTCTATGACTGTGTTCTCATTTTTCTTCTGAAATCCAATCAATCAGCAAGTTTTGCTACTTTAATTTCCATATATAACTTACTCTTCTTAATTTCTCTTTCCTCCTCTTGTACTACATGCCCAGAAGAGAAGTAATGGTAGGGTGAACTATACAGAAAATTCTCGAATAATTTTCTTTCCCTCTAATTCCTTTATCTTTAACCCAGCCCCCATAGTGATCCTAATTAGATCATTAAAGGAAACCAGTTGATCAAAATCTTCACCTGGATTGAAAACAAAAAACAAAAACAAGACAAAAGATTAACAAATTTCAGCACCCATCAAGTCAAAATCCTTGCTATCAAATGCAAAACAATACAAAATTTGGTGCAGGACTCACTCTCCGGTTTCATATTGCAATATTCTGAGCTGGTCATGTATACATATACAACACACACACACAAACACACACACACACACCACACATACACACACACACATCCTTTATGCTACAAGAAAACTAAGCTACTTTCAGTTTCATGAATTCACTCCACTGTCTTATATCCTAATCTATGTGCATATGCTGTTTACATTGGCTAAAATTTCATTTCGTCTTTTCTTTTAGGTAAACTTGAATTCTTCCTTCAAAACTTTAATCTGATATTCGTAAGTATTTGCGGACTGCCTCTTCAATATGGAAAGAGCCAATAACTCCTTCCTCATTGCTAATTCTATATTTTATAAACACCATGCTATTTTTTTAAAGCCTATCCAATGGTAAATGTATCAGGTCTAAGTTAATCTGTCATTCCCAAAATGAGCATTTGGGGTTAATAGTGTATTTAGCCTGACTTGATTACTTGAATCTTAGATGGCTATACAATCTTTAGTGTTGGATTGGGCCATAAGAAAGTGTAGCATTTAAATTTTTTAAAAAGTCAGTTATGTTTCTGTCATACGGATAACATAATATTTGTTAAATCTTGCCTTCATAACATAGTGGAGCTATAGAATCTATAGAAGAGAAAAAACTTCACTTGTGGAAGAGCTGGAAAGTGCTTATAACATTTAATATGTTATTTTTCAGAGAAACAATTGACATATTAAATAAAATTAAAAAGAGAGTTATTAGATCCCATAAGCATAGGCAACGTAGAGATATATTTTAGCAAATAATATTTAAAGATATTTTAAAATTAATATATATTTTAAATATATGCACTTTTAGATTAGAAACTGCTAGTTTTCTGTTACTATGACAAAACACTTGAGAAAATTAGCTTAAGGAAGGAAACATTCATTTTGCTTGATAATTTCAAAGTATCAATCTACTTGACTCTGGGCTTGTGGTGAAGAGTATCAGTAGTAACTGTGATATGGAGGAAGCTACTCACTTCATAATGGTCAGAAGGAGGAGAAAGAGAAGGAGGAAGAGAGGGAGAGGGAGAGAGAAAGACGGGGGTGGGGGAGAAAGACCCAGAGAGGAAAGAGGCTGTGAGAGATTATCGTTAAAATACATCTTACCTTTGAAGTTCACCTCCAATGAACTATTTCCTTCAGCTTGGCCCTGCCTATTAAAGATTCCACCACTTCCCAGTAGCTCAGTCAATTATAAATCCACCAAAGGATTAATCCATTGATGATGTAAGAGTATTCATGATTGAATCACCTCTAAAGAATTCTCACTTCTGAGCACTGCTGCACTGGAGACAAACCATCATCTCTAGAGCTTTTGGGAAAAATTTCATGTCTGAACCATAACAAGGCCTGAAAGAAAATCAATGGAATACTCAGAGATAAAATGTGTATTTGTACACCTAGTAGGTCCATGTGTATGTGTGTGTGTGTATATGAGTGTGTAGGTGTGTATTAGCTATTCAGCAAGCAATTGAATAGCCACATGCAAGCCATACTTAAAAGTATAGACTGTCCTTTTATAATAATGGAAAATGATCAATATGAAGTACAGATTTTATTTTTAAGAAATGTTAGAAATATGAAGATGAAGAAATTGTTTTCTTTTAGAGCATTTATTTTCTGCAAGCATCAGTTGAGTAGACAAAAGGAAAAATAAAACTAAAGTCCCCTCAGCAGATATTTGTCATAACACTTTCCAGGAATTTGCACTGTGATCACATGAGCTGCTTCCTTGGAATGCTCACTTTGAGAAGTTCCAACACCAGTTACTCTTATGACTGCTGTATGGAAAACTTTACTGATATTCTGAGGTATTTCAATTCATGCTGATTAGTTATCTAAGGAGAACTAATCCATATTAATAATATCTAAACCTATATCTTAAATATCACTATTGATATATGCATATCAATATATAAATGAATAATACACCAAATAAAAGTCTTAGGATTTATATCTTTTCTTTTGAAAAATCAAGAGATATGTATCCTGCTAGACCATGCTTCAAGAAAGTGGCCAGTCCTGTCATATGGATGGGAACATTTATTGTATGGAGAAGATGGCCTTAGAACTATTTCTTCTTATTTCATCAAGCCATTTGGTTGCTCATATGTCCATAAACTGCCTAGCAAAGCTTCCCCTCCCTTACTCTCTTCCCGAGGAGACATTCACTGTGATCAAAATGATCTCAAAGACCTCAACTCCTCCTACCCCTGAGGAATGCCAGTATTTGGCCATATATCCAAATCAATTTGTCTTTGCTTAAACCTGCAGGGGATGTGTCATACTGTGAGTCACTTTTCTAATCCCTGAGCTTTTTCCAAATATGTGACATAGATTCAGTATTTCTGGAAATGAGTCATGCATGTTGGCCATAGTTTGCAATGAACTGAGCTATTCATTTTTTTCGTCAAGAAGTGCCCTTGGGTTCCTTTTAAGGCTCAAGAATTACTTTGATGCTGATAGATCGTACTTTTATTTATTCTATAAACACTGAGCTCCTAATATTTTTGTGGGCAAGCACAACAACAAAATGAATAAAATGTTTTGCTCCTATGACTAAAACAACTCATTTATTGGTGCGCTAGGGCTTAGTAACTTATTAACCTAGAAGATAATAGACATTTAATAACTACAGGATAAGTTAATATAGTTTTATAGTAGAACCATCATTATACTACAATAGAAAACCAGAAGTTTTACTAATTTAAATGTTGAAAATAGAAAATATTCTACCCTTCCACCTCTCTAAATATTGAAATCCGGCTCATCTTCAAGACTCGCTTTAATTATAAGTGGAGGAACAAAATATCCAAGCAGAAGTGTTTTAATTGAGCAAAGTAAAAAAGTAGAAAGGGACAATGATATGATAAATTTAGGACATGATGAGCAGATTGTAGAATTAGCAGTATGTGGGGATATCGGACTAAGGTAGGCCAAATATAGAATCATGAGATAAAGACAGATTGAGGAGGATAGTTAGTGACAATTAAATAACACATTGCCTAACTAAAAAATAAAATCATTGAAAACATAATCTTATTTCCTTTTGATGAAAGTACAGAATCAGTTTAAGAAACTCTAGAAATTAAAAGATGTGGAAGAAGTTCAGTTTCTTAACTCTATACAGGATGAAATATATGTCATCCCAAAGAAATATCTCATCATGATCATTTCATTTTCATTTTCTCTTGGTGACCTGCTTTTGCGAAATGGTTATTTCCCTTAAAACTTTTATGCCTAACTGGAGAACAATGTAATTTTTGTATTATCTATCTCATGTAGAATTTATGTTATTTTTGTAATTGCTTCCTTAAGGGTAAATTTTTTAAAAGTTGTAGACTAGGTTTCCTGTGACACAAGTCCAGTTTAAGGTCTACCACCTAGAAGTTCGATGACTTCAGAAAATTATTTCTATTGTCAGAGACCCATTTCCAAATAAAAATTGTTTAACTGACCAACTAACTCCACTGGGGTAAGTCTTCTATTCAGCTAAGATCTTTATATTTATCTTTTTTTATATTTATCTTTATATTTATCTATTTCAAGACAAAGACACTCAACATTCAAAGTGTCTGAATTTCTTTGGCAGTAGGTGTTTCCCACTGCTGGTTGTCCTGCTCTGAGAGTTTCATATTTTTCAGATTTTGAAGCATTGCCTTGATGATCATTTATATAGTTAATGCCCTAGTAAGAAGAATGTGGTAGAATTCATTCCAGCATTTCAGATGCCAGACCAACTTATCTTCAGCTTCCCCCAAATAAGTTCAATTCAATCTGTTATTTTTGTTGTTGTTAAAAGTGAGTGAATTGATGTGTCATTTCCATTCTAGAACATATAATCTTTGAGGAAGGAAAGTAAATTAGGTAAATGGTGTCCATATCAAGTCCACTTACACAAAATCTGTGGCAAGCAAAAATTGAGCACTCAGTAGCTTCAGTGGTGAAAATTTGCATTAGAAGAAAATTAGATGTGTTGATCATTCATCTTCAACACACTTCAATTTTATCCTTTGAAAGATTTTCTAAGGTCTGCTTGCTATCATATGTGCAAATATTCAAACAGAATATTTTAGATGAAAATACCCAGTTGTGTCTATGTGATGGTTGTGGTTGCTCCACAGTTATTTGTAGAAGCTAATACATGATTTTCAATGGTTCAGAAAGTAGGAATGACTTTAACTCTCCAAAACATATATATGTAATCATCTAAGACTAGAGGTTTATAAGGAGAGAGGTCATTAAATAAATTAATCCAAGGTCTTTTTTCATAGGCTGTCTAATTGATCACACTTATTTGAACTTCAACATTCAAATTTCTCTTAAGAATGGGGTCCAAAATAAAATTAGTTGGGCCTGGGCTTTTGAAGCCTGTTCACACCTGGGACTGATACATGACAGAAGGAACCATGTAGATATAATTTATGCATTTGATAAGATGAGACAAAAGTCAGGAGGTGGTAATTTGTGACTAGGATATGTTAAATAGCATACTTCTAATTAGCATTCCATTCATGCTCTAACTTTGCAGGTGTTTCTGTTTTGTTGAAATTGCAAATGTTTCATATCTTTTGGCTGTAATATTTGCTCTTAGTTTCCAGTGCAGATCTGGTTAAAGGCAGCCAATAGAACTTGGGGTACAGCCTAAACATTGAGTTCCTTTTAAATTTGCTCTGGCAAATTAATTACTTCATTGCCCTTAATATCAATCTCCTGGAAAGTTTCTGAACATGAGCAAAATGTGGAAAAATTCTCTGCTTGGGTCAGCATACATGTCTCCTAGTTCAACTGCCAGTGAAGTCTTTGTTCCAAACTGACACCTCCTGAGGTTGACCTTTACTCTCTACATCTCTATTAGCATTCAGGTCTTCTGATGTTCAACCAGAATCACCCATCAAGCTTGGCTTACAGCATTCTTTGGCTTCTCTAGCTGCAGTATTCAAACTACTCCCATGAAGCAAATACAAAGGCTTCTAAACCATAAGGCCAGGTACAAACATAGCAAGGATCCCACTTCCCTAGTATAAATTTGTGTCTTGCTTTGTTTTCCATTGCTGGGATGCAACACCTGACATCCACAACTTAGAAAAAGAGAGGTTTATTTTGACTCACTGTTTTTGTCCCTGGTTGGCTTGTTTCAAGGCAGAAAAAGCATATAGTAGAAGGGCATGGAAGAAGAAAAAGTTTTATACCATGGCAGCATGGAAGCAGAGAAGGGAGGAGCCAAGGAGAGAGACGCAACCTTCCAGGTTACTATCTTGCTGATCTCCCTCTTCAGGCCAGGTACCATCTCCTATTAGAGCTTTGAGCTACTGGATTCATTAATGAATAAATCCACTGATGAGGATAGTGTCCCCATATCTAATCACCTTCTACATAAAAGACAATTTGGGGAGACATTTTAGATTTAAACCATAACAGTGCTCTTCAGTTGAACTTCCTGTGATGAAGGTAATGTTCTGAATATGAGCACTAGAAATGTGATCTACATGACTGTGGAACTAACAATTTCAATTTTATATGATTTTGATTAATTTAAATTTAAATAACTACTCATGGCCAGTGAAGCACACAGCTTTAGAAAGGGACAGATTTGAATCAAACTGACACAACTTCAAGTGTCCATATTTTTAACCACTGCCCAGTGGTCCATCACTTAAAAGATTGAAAAGAGTAAATTTTAAGTGGCTCCATTTATTACCCTCCTCAGGGTCTCTGTTCCACTTTAGACACAGAGGAAGCTTTCAGTATCATAGAGTACGAACAATGCCACCAAATATTTCTGGCTATTGGTGTTCCTCAGGAGTCCAGGGTGCCTTGCAATTCCCCTCTTGATCACAGGTTGCAGTATTAAATGAGAAGATGAAATGCATTTGCTTTTTGGACAATTAGCTATTCTGGTAATGTGTTTAGTACCAAAGACCTGCTTTAAATTATGAAGAGGTTGCATTTAAAACTGTCTCTTTCCAGTTGATTGTTAATTTATGGCATCATTATAAGTGACAACAAGTAGCTTCTCTGGGATGGCAAAAATACAATTAGATTGTCACAGACTGTCGGTTGTTGTGTTGGGTATGATTTTTAATGCACTTTACATAAGCCTCCAATGTTAATAATAATAATAATAGAAACAGAACTTGTTGTTTTCTTTTAAGGAAGTAGGATTAATCTGAGCACATTCTATTATATTCAGAGTGGGGGTTGCAGTGAGGAAAGGGCAATAAATATTGGGAGCCTCAAGATTCTCCTTGTTTAGTGCCTGAATCTCCTAGGAGTGCAATAAATAAGAGACAACAATTAATAACAAAATAACAGCCCTTTGAAAATAAAATCTCAGTATGAATATATTAAATTTGTCACTTTTCCTTGTGTAATCTCATTAGTTATTACATATTTATCCCAATATTTTTCTCAAGATATATTTGATATCCTTTAAAATGTTTAAACTCTGGTCTAGATCATTAGTTAAGGAGAGTCACAGTAGATGGTTTGGAGGGGTCTCTAGGAATTCCAAAGACATGGAACATGAGTATGAAAAGATTAAAAGTCAAGTGCATGCTTTTCCTCTGCAAAAGTGAACAAATTGAATGTGGCAGAGATGCATGCAATGTTGAGCCCAGGATTTATTCTAATAAACACTCTCTGATGACAAAAAATTACCTTCATAACCTTTGGAAGGAGCAAAACCCCACCTGGGGTGGGTGGTTGAATGCTACTGTTGATGATCAATTTGATTGATGCATTTCTTCACTGATTAATGCAGTCTGACCAAGCATATGCAAGAAAATCATGAACTGGAATAAAAAGTTTTCCAATGCTCCCCAAGTGCTGTTAGTTTAAGTCAATATCATTAGAGTTTCATTTTGAACAAACAACTTTAAAGGCAAAAAAGATTTCCTTTACTTTATTTTCCAAAAATGGGTCATTGAGAAACCTGAAACTTCTGGGAACACTGGCAAGAACCATAAATATTTTAGTTATTCTTGTGACGAAATCCAAGCTGAAGAAAGCCCGATTGTACTTAGCGAATCTCTTCCTAGAAGTATTGAGAAAACCTATAATTAACCAGTCTAGGTGAAGAGATTTTGTTCCTATTAGTTCATAATCAATAACATTTCTCCTATTGATTTGTTTTACAGATTCCTAAATGTTTCCTCAAATAATTTTGTTTTCAGAAAAGAAGGGTGATAGAAACATGTTAATTTCAATATATTTTGAGTCTAATCTCTTCTCCAGGAAAAAGGATGAACATAATTGTTTAAACATCATTTTCTGGTTTCCTTTAATTCATCCTGTGAACTGAGTAGCTATGATGTGCTAGGACCTGAGCCAAACTGTTGCATAGCAGTGGTACAGATGTGGTCTCTCTTTGGAGGTAGCTTTTAGCAGATATACTGCTTTAAAAGGAGATCCCAACTTTTTCCTGGTGTTATCCCTATGAATGTGGCCCAAAACTTCTCTTGCTAATAAACAATCCAGTATTTATCAAATACTCAAGATTCATGCATTATGCATAACACTAGTTACCAAGAAGCATATACTTCTCTAGTGAAACTGACTAATATCCAAGTCCTCTCTGATGACCACCTTTTTGCTGGGTTCCAAACTTAGTTATCCAATATCTCAAAGTCATATTTATAAAACACTATTTGATTTCTATACTTCAAGCTTCTCCTTCCCTCAGTCTTCAGTCAGTAAATGCATCACTGTTATTTAATTGATCAATTTAGACTATCTCAGAATTATTTCTATTTCTTCATAACCCATATCTTCGTCTCCATCAGTTTGTTCCAATCACTGTTTGAAACCATCTACTCTGCTCTACTGTTACTGCTACTACTTCAGAGAAGTACCACTGTTCCCTTTGAGACACTATAAAAATCTCCTTAATGGCCTTTCTCTCCTACTCTTTTGCCTGGCTAGGAACCATTCAACATATAGTAAATATAAATATGATTTTCAAAAGGCAATTATTTCTGAAAAATAATTTAGTCTTCTTTTATTGGATTATTATATACAGTTCAAACTCTAAACTACAACTCTAATGACCACCAACTGATCATCAAATACACAACCATAGTTTTATTCTCTCCACAGTAAATTTGTGGATTTCCCTCTGTTCACGCTTTTCAAGTCTTCTTATTTCATTGTCTGCTTCTTAACAGCACTTAGATCTTCTCAGTGAACCCTTAATTGGCAGATCCAATCAAAAATATAAAGTCTCTGTCTTTATTGCTTCACCCATTTATTTCCTTCTTTGCATTTCTCACTCTAGAAAATTACTTTATTCCCATGAATAGCTTTTATAATATAAATGTAAATTCCATAGGAATAGGCCATAATACATTTTATTTTGCTATATCTAGAACCTAGAAGATGATGGGCACCTAATAGCTTCACAGTAAATATTTATTGAAAAGTCAAATTAAGAGGTCTTTGACCACAAAGACCATGTTAGACTATTTGAACTACCACAGACACATGTTATTATGATTCAGAGATATTTCCATTTCCCCTTTTTTTGGTGAAATTTCACAAGCAGGAGGTTGTCACTTCAGAAAAAGACCTATCCCTGTTGCGGAGCTTTCAAGACAAAGTACATACTCTAAATGGAGTGCTTGGTGTTCAGTGATTTCACAGTAGCTCTCCAGAGCATGTTTAAAGACTTTCATTTAAACAAGTCACCTCACAAATTAATTTGCTAGTTTTAAGTCTTTGTTAATGCAAATTGTTGAATATGGTGGAAAACCTATACAGATGAGTGCTCGGGTTTCCCTTTGCTCTCCCTAAACACTGAAGCAGTGTGAAAACAAGCTTTGCAAATAGACACAACTTCAATAGAGAACTATAGAGCTGTTATTTTCAAGCTGAAAGCTCATAAGAATGACCAATTTTCCTTGAAAAAAAACCTCACACTCAAAAACTTGACTAAAAATTCCTTGGATACATTTTACTCCCAGAGAGATCAACTGATATACCCAGAATGACTCCAAAAGACAGAATTTGACAGGATATTTGTGTAACAGGAAAATTTTAAATAATTGGACCATAATTCTGATCAGCTTGGGTGGAAGTGCGTACACCCCAATTTTCAGTGTTGGCTGCTGCAAAGTGTATAAGTCATCAAGGTAATATGGAACAGCTTTGTCTATTGTTGCATTTGACTGAAATATACACATCACTTTCTAGTTCAGGATGCCCAGTAGCACACTAAGGACAAATGCAGAAAGTTAAAGAGAATTGGTCATCGCTTCCAAATGGCTGAACTTATTTTTTCCAAATATAATCCTCTATTTTTTGACAATATTATGCATGTCTAGTACAGTTTACTGTCAATTTATTAATTTAAATTTACCTAACAAATATTATCTACCACTATATCAGGATTCACTTTTTTTTTTTCAAATTTCCAGCATGGTATTATTAGCTCAGAAGGGCAATTTTCTTTCTTTTTTTTTTAATCCCATATGTTTGCAATTCATGCAGTTTACAATCATCTTGAGGAGTGATTGCAGGTACATACTACAGCTGGTTTATTTTTTAACCTCTTCCCTTCCCTCCTCTCTCTCTCTCTCTCCTACTCTAATTCCCCTATGCCATTTTTCATTCTAGTTGATATTATTCATCTTAGCTCATGTTATGGCATGTAATGCTTATATTAAGATTATTAGGTTCCTGTACATGGTATATCTTTATTCTACTTATCGATACATTTTGATTAGGATTCGTGCATGTGTGTGCATGTGTATATATGTGTATTTATGTATATGTATATGCGTATATATGTATATATGTATTTGTATATAATATATAAAAATTTGTATATAATATAGTTGTATATATATATGTGATGGAATAATATGAAACTACAAAAAGGACAAATCATCATTTGAGAAAGCATGGATGAACCTAAAGGACCTTATGTTATGGGAAAAAAGACACAGAAAGACAAATACCACATGATCTCACTCATATGTACAATCTGAAGCAGTTCAGTTGATCTTATTGAATTGGAGAGTAGTCTAGTGGTTACCAGAGCTGGGTCCGGTGAGATGAAGGAAGAGATAAAAAATATTGGTCATCTAGAAGAAAGTTACAGTTAGAATTCTCTTGAGTGCTAGTGTCTTACGATGCTATATTAAAACAGTGATTATAGCTAATAATAAGTGTATTGCATATTTTAATATAGCTAGAAGACAGGATTTTGAATGCTATTTGCACAAAAAGAGATAAATGTTTGAGGTAGTGGGTATGATTATTACTCTGATTTTGTTATGATATAATATTTATACACATAAAACATCGTATTATGTTCCATACAGATGAAAAAATATTTTTGTCAATTAAAAATAATGACAAACAAGTTAAAATAATTAAGTACAAATAAGACATTTTGAATTTAATTTTTAAACTTTAATCAATTAGTAACAATCAATTAGTAAAGATTCAGGTTACATATCCAAAAATAATTAATTCTGTTTTTAATTTTATTGGTATATTTTAGGTATACAATATAATGATATTCATCATTGGAAATTTTCACCTTTACATAATCTCTCTTGCTTCTTATTTTTTGCCCTTTCCCCTGACCACCCTTCAACCCCTCCATCCAAAAATAATTCATTCAATGATCATCCTATTTTTCAGAGAAGAAAACTGTAGCTCAGAAAAATGTAGATATTTATATAAGAAATAAACATGAATATCTCTGTTATTAATTGCATTTTTCCTCAGTGACCCTGTAAGATATAAAAAGGCATAATTTGTAAATGAGAAAAATGAGGATCAAAGAAATTTTAATAGCTAACTAATATGAATTAAATTGCTGAATTTAATAAGCACATAGTAAATGGAAGCCTATACAGTTTACTATTTTCCTATTTATTTTAGAATTATTTTCTCTCTTTAGTTAAAAGAACCACCGTTTTTCCACTTCTATTTTCCATCATTATTTTTATAAGTGTTAGTAATTATTCATAGACCACTGGAGATATTTAGTGTTGTTTGTTTTTGACCAGTTTGTTTTTATTCAAGATGTAAACATATCTTCCTTAATTCCATGAGGATTTGTTATTGCCTTTGAAAGTAATATTTTGGCATATTACTTCACAAAACTGAATCATTTTAATAGCACACATACTTGTAAATAAGGTAACCATGTATGTATTTAATAAGTATAAAATTATTTTTTTAATTTTTATTAGTGCACATTTGCAGTACTTAGTGATTACATTCATCATAGGAAATTGCTACATGTATATAATACATCTTAATTCTTTTTTCCCTTCCCTTCCTATCTCTTCCCTCTCCTTGCATCTCTTGATCTCCTTCTCTTTTGCAGAAAATTTATCTCCATTTCCTTTTATCTATCATTTACTAAATATCTAGAAAATAAAACTATAAGCAAAAAAAGTCATATTTCTATGTTAAACACAAATTACTTTTGTCAAATATAATGTAAATGAGCTAGAACATCCCATCACTATCTTGATATTCATGACAACTAAAATTAGATATCAGAAGGGACTATTCCAAAACAGAAATTTCATGAAAGCAAAAATTGTTGCACTTCTCAAACTTCAAATTTTGTTTCTTCAATGGAGATCTTTCTCTCCATTGATTTTTTTTTTCACTAACAAATTGTTTATGTCCAATATGGTAGCCAATATTTGCATATATCTATTCAGTAGTTGAGTTGTAGTAAGTCCACATTGAGATGTGTTACAAAGGTAGAATACACACTAGCTTTTAAACAGTATAAAATGTGAATAATTATCAGAGAGACCCCCGCAGTGGGTTCCAATCTCCTGCTCAGTGACACATTGCAAAGTTTAAACAAAAACTCAAAGAAAGAATTAAGAGACAGAGAAATGGGGAGCCAGGACAGCCAGTGCTGAGAAAACAGCAAAAGACCCAGGCCAGTCCAAGCCACTGATATTTATTGATGACAACATGGTCAGATTGAGATTAAGGGGGGCTGTGGGGGGGGGGGGTCATGCAGTTACTATGGACATGTTACTGATCCAAGCAAGGCTTGTTAAGGAAAAGACAAAGCATTCTTGAATTAGGGACAGAACTGAAAAAAGATAGGGTTGTAGCTAGAAAATAACGTTGTCCTTCTAGTTAAGAAGGTTTTATTTATGAATACAGAATTTGGATGTGAGTTACCCTGACCTCAGCTACTCTGTTATCTCATATTCAGCTCCACGGCTTCACAGGCTGTCTCTTTGGTTTCTGCCATGGCCATTGGCAGAGAGGTTATGTTAACTTGTGTGTCACTGAAATGCTTCTCTACGGGTCATGTAGGCTTCAGTCAGACTTGCTTCATGAAATGAGTCTGTTGAGGAGTTAAGTGTACAGCCTGGACTGCTTACAGCCTGCTTTGGGCATAATCAATGGAGCAGTCTCCTGTAAATAATTTTTATACTGATTATGCATTGAATAATAGAATTTTAATGCTTTGGGTTAAATGTTCTTGAAATTAACTTTACCTGTTACTTTTTACTACTATATATCTCTATTGAGACATTTAGGAATTCTTACATGGCTCGTATAGAGAACATTCACTTAAATATTTAGAAATGTACTTGGAGACTATAAAGATGGAATTACCCTTCACTTGATAAAGCTGAATGGTAGGCTTCATTCTACTTCAATAAAAATGTATTGTAAGATATCCACAAGGAATATTTGTGTACTCTGTATTTTAATAATTAAGGAGTAATATGCCCATAATAAGAAGACATTTTTACTTTTTGCAGAATTCTAGTGAGTATAAGGAAAATAGAACAATTTCCCCTAAATTTAATAAATAATTAGGCCAAAACATAATGGCATTGAAGTAAATGAAGGATATGAACCTTGTGTTTAATATAATTTGTGACACATTGACAAATTTTTGATCCCTAATTATGTGAGATATTTGGTATAAGGGAAAGCTCGCATGAAATAAAACTTAACCAGCAAACAACAACAATAACAACAACCAAAAAAAGAAAAAAACATATATAGAGTATACTTTGGCTGGCTGTACCTTTTTGTTTAAAACATAAATTGGATATAATCAATATAGCTAGATTAGTAGATTATGGTGATTTGTTTTCACCTTATCATTTATATTTATATATAAATTTATATCATTTTATATTATCTACAGTGAAAATTTATTAACTTTATCTTCAAATATTTGTTCAAAATTTTCTATAAACGTTTTAATATTAGTCAGCAGCCAGCAGAAGAATTTGGGACAATTTCATTCTAAAACACCAAAACTCATCAAGGGAATAACGTTTCTCAGTAAATATTGCCAAGATAAATCACGATTAAATTTTTCTCCCTAATTACTTGGATGGTCCAGTGTGAAGAGCAGACACAGAGAGTAGGAACAGCCCGAGGCTTTGTCTATACAGTATGGATCTCAGTCACTTGTCTATTATTTCCCCAAGTTTTTGAACATAAATGCCACAAGCAGATATGACTGTTGGTTCACCTGGGGAAGCTGAATTTGATTGTAATTTGAATTGATGGTTTAGGATATTTTCCCTGTATACGGGCAAATACAACCCTTCTAACCTATGATGCAATGAGCTATCCAGGTAATTTCTATAAAAATAGACCTCAGAAGGGTTAAGATTGTCATTTCCTGAGCATGATAAAATGAATCTCCATAGAGCTTTTGGCAAAAGGATTTGAGGTCAAAAGAAAAGTTCAAAAGCAGAATAAAAGTAAATTCAGTTCTTTCTATGGGAAATATGGAAAGAAATTTTTATCTAAATGGATATAATATATTTTCAAATAGAAAGTATAGATTTCCCTGACCATTTGAGTAAGAAAATTGAAATAGTAAATGAAGACTCAAAGTCATCACAAATAAGTTCAGTTGGAGAATATTAATGGAAGTAAAATGCATGGAATAGATCAGAAACTGGTGTGTAAACAAGCAAGTACAGCTAACAAAATATAGGCAGATGCACCTTAAGGTACCAAACATCGAGAGTGCTGAAAAAAGTACCTATCAAGGAACAAAGAGGGGATTCTCAGTGAAGTTAAAATGAGAGCTTCTGAATGGCACTTCTGATGCAAAAAGTCTCAAACATTGTCACAATAGAGAAGGCTTTTTTTTTAATCAATATGAGATTTGCTTGCACTATTGACTTCAGACATTCAAACAGCATTGAGAGTTGAACCTTTTCAAAGATTCAAATCAAGGGTTAGAATTATTTCAGAATGTCCTCACTACAAAGTTAATTTACTTGTATTTTTATTCAATCATTAATTCAATATATATATTATATATTATATTTATATATATATATATGCCAGTCAATGTGTATGAGTTATGTTGAACTTAAAATATAATTATAAACAAAACACAATTTGTTCTTTATATAAAATTTGGAAGGAAGTAGCCCATATAAGGTAACCAGAATTAGTTGTTTTGTGATTTTTTTTTTTTGTCATGATGCTATGAAGGAAAAGTACATGATGCATATCATAAAGTCTTGGGGCTCATTGATGTCTTCTGTAAGAGGAGGGACTGCAGTTTTGATTGAAAGTATGAACAGAGATGAACCGTCGGAAGAGAAATGGCGGACTAGTAGAATGCTCTAGGCTGCAAAAAGAGCAAATGTGAAGACTCTAAACCAGAGAGGAGTGAAGTTCTTGGAGCAATATAAAGAAATCCAGTTTCAGTAAAGAGGAGTCAGAAACAGGAAGGGCATAAGAAGATGAAAAGAAAGATGAGGATAAAACATAGTTAAGAATTGCTCGGTTTGCTCTATGCACAAACATACCAGAAAGAATACATGATTTTGAAAGATAAAAATGTGAAATTTACCAAATAATAATTACTAATAGATATCAAGCACTTGTCAAATGATTATGCAAGTCTTATCTCATTTAATGAGTAGATGACCATTAAGCTAGAGATAAGAAATCATGATTTAATGTCATTGCACTATAAAACAGTCCTAGTCTTACAAAGCTTCAAACACTCTGTAGTACTTTCAAAGTATATTCCATCCATTTACTATTGAACATTCCCAAGGCAATATTACCATGTTAAAAGGTTTTATAAGCCAGTATAAAGAAATAATTTAATTTTGTACACCCAATATCTCCCAATTCCTTCGTTGATTTTAAATTTTGTCCATTTTTTTTATTTCTTATGTAATAAACTAGGGAGTTTGTAATAAATCCTAAATATCTGTCAATATGGGATAGAATATCATTGTACCTATGGTTCATAGAGAGACATTGACAGTCTTTGAGAGGATGGATTTTGTATGCAAATACTTGGTACTAGAAATAATATATTATGGTAAGCAGTGCTGATTCTTCAAAAATCCATCTAAATGCCAAATTATGAAGTGCAAGGTTTGAGCAGTATCGTCAATATAGTAATAAGAACTCCTAAACTACACTCTGCTTTTTTTTATAAAATAGTTTGATAACAACTAGGTTAACCATCAAAACTCACAAGTAGTAGGAGTTTATCTTTGGGGTTGAAAACTGATTTTAAATCATTTCTGAAACACTGTAGGCTTCGGTCGAATCTAATTTCTGAAACAACTTGACATGGGCATAGGGACATCCTATGCCAATGCTTTGGTCACCAATTTGCCAATTCTTTAGAATCTTGGAGTTCACGGACATCCTATCCATTCTGCAAGAATGTATCTCAGTGTTTGGAAATCTGCAAGCTCACGTGGCTCCCAGCCTCATTTCTATGTTGGACCCATCAGAGGAGTGAAATTCATTGCTCCTCAAGGAATACACAGCAGCACTAACTCATTGTGGTTCCTGAGCCTCCTAGCACAACCCAGATTCTCATGAGTGATCACCTTAAATTATGCTGTGAAGGGACTTGTGATTAAATGAATAAGCACCAGAGTTTGACAACAGTAAATCAGCAAATAATCACAGGCATGGAAAAATATATGAGTGCAATTTCACAATGTCTCATATATCTACATTCGACTTGTCAGGCTTTGATACTCCCTGTATCAAACAAGAAGTCATGTTTTATACCTAAGTTATTGAGACAAGACTATGTAAGTTTGTTTAATCGTGTACCCACTTATACTATAATGCCCACAACTTCTCACCAGATACTTTTGATGTACTTTCCATGTGCTACACTGAGAGTTTGTGTAAGCCCTGTTTTGTAAAAATCTGCCTGAATTTTTAATATTAAGAATGTATTTTATAGAGGGTATTAAAACATGTAAAATTTTTATATGTATGTATTTTTTAGAAATATTCATTTGTTCCCTAGACAGACTAATTACCTTTATACAATTTTAGGACTAAATTATATGTGTAGAATGCCATTGCCATGGAGATGGTTTCCATAAATGATACCATTTCCATTTTCCATGAATACATTTAATCGTTCCATTTTATTCTACCATGATTAGTTTTGAGACAAGTGCTAACATTCAAACTATGGACCCGTTCATTGATAATTATCAGTTGCCATTACTTTTAGATGGACATTTGAAAAACTTCATGGCAAGCCTCATGTTTCAGTAACCCCACTTGAATAAATAGAACTCAAAAACTGACTCTAAACTCAGGTATTGCCTCTTAAAAGATATAGGAAAATATCGTTGATGTTTTCTCTCTTTTCTATCTTGATGAATGGGCTGGGAATATTCCTCAGCTCCCTGAGATTTCCTCCTAGGATCAGTGTAATTTAGTCAAATTAATGAGAAAATCATAGACCATATTTTGGTCTTGTGAAGATTTTTATAAGGTTATTTCTGTACTCCTACAATTTCTTAAAATTCCCTTTATTCTTTATAATGAGTTATTCTTTGCAAATTTTGAAATATATTGTCGCAGTATGCAGATGCACTATGTAGCCCTGCTCTGTAACACCAGTATTACTAACATAAGTTCTCTAATACCAATCCCAAAATACTTGATTCTGTTCCAAGACAAGTGGGCACTACTGACACCTTCAGAAAGTGGATATTTCATTTTTTCACATATCAGGGGATAGAAGATATCTTAATATTTTAAAAGTCAGATCATAAGTCAAACTAGCATATAGGTAATTTGGCTACTGTTGGAAAGCCTCTGAATTTTTAGTTTGTTTTTGCTGTCATTACTGCCTCTTTATTGCAAATGCAGTGTATTACATACTTGGTGTTATATATGAGTTCATATTCAGGTTAAGTTGAGAAAAGTACAATATTATTTTTTTCTTTACATATGTCTCAAAATTGCAAGTATACCATGTGTAAGAATCTGCCAATCCCAAACATGCCACAATTGTATAAGATTGATCAGATGTATACATCATACAGACCCTGAATATGGGTCAGGAATACATATTTATGCTACACATATACATTTATATATATATATATATATATATATATGAGATACACACATATATTTTTATAATGATAATAAATTCAGAAAGAATAAATTTTTAAGAAATTGAAGGAATGGAGCCTAGAGAGCCTTTGAGATGGTAGACCAACATTGTTTGTAAGATTTCATTCATTTATTACATTTAAAAAAAAATATTAAGACACTGTACTCTAAGCTGTGTTCAAACTCATGATCCTCCTGTCTCACCCTCCTAGATTCCTGGGATTACAGGTATGGTCCAGCACAGGTGGCTCATGCATGTACTTTTAAAAAGCAGTTGATTATCAGAGACTGGAACACATGGTGAAAATTAATGAAAATATAGATTTAGGAGTCATTTGGGAAGCTAGGTCAACAAATTAAATTGGATATAATATCAAAAGGGCAATAGGCATATAGACCATCAAATGTTCCATATATAAAATATGTTTAAAACATCAGAAAAATTGGATTCTACTTTCAACTTCAGCGTAAAAAGAACTGGGAAATTATTGCTGTCATTCTTACAGAAAGAAAAAGTTGCACAAATTGAAAATCAAGAAGTTTTCTTGATCAGAGACTAGCTTCAGGACACACTATCAACTCACAATCTGCAGAGATGGGAGCATTCAGAGAAACGCAAGTGAGACCTGCTTATCTTGGGCAGAAGCAATGGAGCCATAAAGTTTAAGTACACTTAATGTTTGATTAATTTTTGTAGCATGAATGTGGACAATCCTGAAGTAAAAGCTTCCTGGGATCACGGTCTTGAAGGTGCCCACCCCTTCATATCCTTTACACTTTAGAATATACTAACTTCTCACACTGAAGAGGCACAAAACACTCCCTCTTAACTCTTTTAACAGTAGAGGAGTGGGAGAGTGGAAGTTGGGAGTTGGTAGGGAAATCTTTGTGGTATATGCCCAAATCCTTCTTCATATAAAAGACCTAAAATCTCCAAGCCAGTTGAAGTTAAGTGACTTTTCTCAGTTCAGTTTTCCATTCAACAGATGTAAGGAGATATAAAAGCATATATTGAAAATGAGGTAGACAAGGAAGTGAATAGGAGAAAAGTCTGTAACAATCAAGAGAAAGACCTACTAAAAGATGAAGATATAAGTAGACACTTACAGAATTCTTCTCATCTTTGGCTCTTTACAAGCACATTAGTGGAGTATTATTATAAAAACAGTGAATTTCAGATGCAAAATTCAAGAAATCGACATTACCTAAGCTGGAACACTTAGCAAATCATAGAGGAAGCGGGACACAGAAAACATCATTAGAGGTGTGTGAAGCTGTTAGCAGTTACAGTTATGAAAATGTCATACTTGTTCCAATTTTCAGCAAGATAAACATGAAAATACTAAAGATCTACGTTCTCAGCTGCTCAATACAATTTGTCAGATTTCAACAAAAATATTCAAAGACATGCCAAAGCAAGAGATTTCAAAAAAAAGCAGTCATCATAATCTAGCTCAGATATGACAAAGATTTGGGAATATCATTCAAGGAACATGAAACATCTACATTTAAAGTGTTCAGAACCTTTACAAATTCAGTAGACATTTAAAATTGAATAATAAGAAACCAAATACCCAATTTAAAATTGGCACACATCTGAAGAAACACTTCACCAAATCAAATATAAAAATAGTAAGTAAGCATGGAAAAATATTCAACTATTTCTCAATACTTTTTTAAAATACTGAAATACAGTAATGCTATTCACTTAAGAGAATGGCTATTATTTTAAATGGCAATATAAATTGCTACTGAGGATGTGAGCAAATGAATTGATCATGTACGATCAATCTCACTGAGGGGATTCATTGAAGAAGGTGATAGCTTAAGTAGTTTTGTAAATGAGTGAATTTTATAATGATAAAGGCAAAAACAACTGAAGAACTATGTACAAGTACTACTGTACCTTAGTTGACAAGATTGTTTCCATTGGCAAATGAGTTAATTACTATGAAGGGATCATACATTATTCTGCATTTAAACAATTCCGTGAATGTATATGGGGCCCTGGAAGCCAGGTTTCTCACTGTTGGAGTAGAAGTTTGAAATTAACAGGTTATGGAGATTAATAAGAAACTATTGCAATGGAGTACAGTAGGGGACATCACAATAAAATTATTTTTAGTCTACTATAGATGCTGGTAGTTATATGTGGAAATACGCACACATCTGTGAATTTAATTGTTAATTTAACACGTACAATCCCTTGCTCCAGCAGCTAAGACAGAACAATGATAACACCCAGTAGCAATGAGTATATCTACCACTTCAAAACTGTCTCTAATACTATTATTATATAAAAGAAATAAAGCTCCTTGATTAAAAACTGATGATTCTGGGCCTGGGCAGAAAATTTACAAAAGAGGTTTTAACATCTTGTAGTACTAGAAGAAAAAAATACTCAAAAACATCAAAGGTGACATGGTTTTGTCAAAGGAACACAGGAGCTACTTGAGAGTGCCTCCTGTAGCTGGAATAATAAAAGCAGCAAAAAGTTATCTGTTCTGGATTATATGGTCATAAATATTAAATATGTATTAAATATATATGATGAAGAATGGAAATACAAAATGTATCTATGTATGTTTATATATATAAACAAATATTCATAAGTTCATACTGACATAAATAAGAGATGGAATAAATGGATATAAAAAGAGAAAAGAAAATCTCCCATAAAAGTTGCAAATAATTAATATAGATAATTTACTTTCCAGGAGGTAAAGTAGGACTGACTAATCCTGAATTTTGAGGTACACATGATGAATTCCTTCCAGAGAATAGTGTAGGAAAATGAAGAGGCAAAAGGAATATTAGAGAGGAAAAACCAGCACACACTACTTTAACCAGTAAGCTCAACATTAACAGTGCTGACTCATGCTAGTAGATGCTGCTCTGGATATGATTTGAGGCAATTGCAGACTAACATTGAAGTTTTGCTCCCTTCAGTCTACAGCCACTATCCATACATTTGCCGAACTTTTGACACATCCTAAGGAGGGCTTTTTACAAAATACCTGTCCTGTGCTACTTAAAAAAGTCAGGGTTATCAAAAACAAAGAAATTCTACAAAGCAGGCACCAACAAGAGAAGCCCAAGGAGATGTAATGATAAATATAATGTCATAGTCTGGATGAGATCTTGGAATAAAACACAAGCAACAAGTAAAAAATAAGAAAATCTGGGAATATACGAACTCTCATAATAATATACAAATGTTGACTCATCAGTGATGTGGTGTACCATATAAATACAAGACATTAGTCCCAAGAGAACTAGGTGTCAGATATGTAGGAACTCTCGTACTATCTCTTCAAATTTTCTATAAATATAAAATTATTATAAAACTATAATAAAAAGGCAGAGGATAAAGAGGCAGAGAAAATGTTTATAAAATTAGAAGATTCCTAGAAAGTCTTGTGTCATTGAACATAGACAAGAACATTTTCCAAGAAAAGGGCACTAAACAATTATGTCAAACACTGAAGACAGATGAACATGCTATGAGAAAAATTAACACTGATAAGTATTAACAGCAAGTAGCAAAATGCTTACTACTATGAAACTCTTTACAGGGCTGGTGAATATGTCTGGATTCTTAGTGAGTAAAAGCACAAGTAAAAGAGGCTTTGAAAATGAATCAAATTTTCTGTGGTTTCAGTTCTATTGCTGCTTTTAACCATTTTCGATATTCTGTGTTATTGATTTCTTCCAAACCAAGGGAGATTCATTTGTGTGAATTCATATGGTTGTCTAACAGCAGGGCCAATTTCTCTGCTTGGGGAAAACAGAAAGACAGCACAGCCTGTCCTTTCCAGTTGGCAAAATCCAGAGAAACGGGAAGAGAACTGTTGGCACCAGATAAGGGGACAAATTGCCAATTCTATGGTTGTACAGTTGAAAACTCCATGTGCTTCCTGTCACACAGCAATATTTTCACACCTCTTGTGCCATTAATTATGCTCTCTTTGTCCTCCTGAATTCAGAGAAGAGACCCACATTATTGTATGTTGAAATCCATTTTTAGTGGGGGCAAACATGTGGTATATTCAATATTGGATGGTTTTCCCATACTCTCTTTGCACAGGAGTTGAATTAGGTGTGAATCACCAAATATATTTCATATAGAAATTGATCTTTTCAAGGAACTGAACCTTTTCGGAATAATCATTCAGATAATCTAAGACTTGGTTGTAAATTGCATACTTTTTACCCATAGAATTTTATTCTGTAGCGTTAGTATGAGTTGAATGGTTATCAGTTGACTATGACCTGGATAAGTAAATTCTACAAGATGTCAACAGAACCAGGGAATTTCAAAATTATAGCATGAATATGGTGACACATGTATTTAATTTATGTCTTATCTGGACATTGTAGTCATTATTTAAGTAAGTGGCCTGGTCAAAGAAATTATCAGTAAGAAAGATCTCTTTGTTTTCTTTATTTTTTCTCTTTGAAATATGGATCTTAATGTTTTGCTTTTACTTTTTTTATTCTCAAGTAATTATTTATTCACAGGAAGCAGATGTAAAGAGAGGTCTTATGAACCTTTTATCCAGTGGAAACATCTTGGAATATGATAGGTGAGCCACATTATTAATATTAGTACAATCCAAGAGTTTACTCATTTACCACCAGAACTCCATACACTAGTCTCTGTGTGTCTGTGTATGTCCGTGTATGTTGGTGTGTTTGTGTTTCTACTTTATTGCATACACTGACTCATGTAATCACCAAGAGAATCCAGAGACAGAACCCTTCCATCACCGCCATGCTTATAGGCACACCTTGCTTAACTTCATACAAACAATAATATTATTTCCTTCTTTATAATTTTGCCCTTGCAAAAATATTGTATCAATGGTATTCTGCATTGTGTAACCTCACGAAATTAGCTTTTTCACTTAGTATAATTCTCTTCAAATTATTTTAATTACAATAGAGTGACAAATCTCAAGTAATTATTAGACATCCTCATGTTTCTTTAAAACTACAAAGGTCTAAGTCCAAACAGCAACAATTATTGCAATGAAGAATGTTGATTAAGTGTGCTCCTGTGTTGTTTATCAAAAATCTAGACTCTTAGAGTAAGGTGGGAGCTTGAGACCTCCTGCAGAGATAACTTATGTTAGGCTCTTTTGCTAAGTTATTTCTGCAAGGGAGCAAGCTGTTCAGACTAGCCCTTTTGAGACAGGAAGTTCATGACAGGGCCAATGCCGGACTGTTGCTGGTCAGAGCAGAAAGGAAATAGCCATAATGTCATGAGAGGATGATAAATGTAGAGTTGAACATAATTACATCCTCTCACATTTTGCTGTACTGAGTCTGTTCTTCTTTTCCCCCTCATCTCTTTTTCCTCTTTATCTTCCTATATATATGGTTAGGGAAAGGCCAGGGGTAAAAATGCTTCTAGTTAATCTGTGTTAGAAAGTGTAGAGGAAATTTATTTTATAGAATTCTGGTCTATCTGATAGCAATGGAATTTATTTCAAAAATCAAAAGCAACAGTGGATCAAGATAGAAAGCATCACCTTTTCAAATAATTAGAATACATGAAGTGTAAAAATTCTCATGTTTTCCTCAAGGAGAATGAACAAAGAAATTGAGAAGACCATTGTCTTTCTAAAGTTCAATTCCTCAGTCTTTAAAAAGCAGTAGAAAGAATGGCCATTATCAAGAAATCAAATAATAAATGTGGATGCATATTGAGGCCATAATTTTAAGTGAAATAAATAGGACACGTGTAAATACCAAATAGTTTCTCTACTGTGAGAAAATGAAAGTGTAAATAAGGATTAAAACGAATAATTGATAATGTGAAATAGGAAGAAAAGGTCCAAAGTGGTAGGGGAAGTGGGAGGGGAAAGGAAAAGGAAAGAAGGGAAAGGAAAAATTACGAGAAAAGAAAAAAATGGAAACAAAGTCTATGTAATAGGAAAGGGTTGAGAGGGCAGAAGGGTACACAGGTAATGGGGAAAAAATAAGAACCAAGATACTTCATGTACAGGTACAAGCACCCAATGATAAATGTAAATGTATTGTATACTTAAAATGAACCAACAAAAGAATTTAAGCAAAAAAAAGAAATCACATAATAAATGTTGGCAAGGCTGCAGGGGAAGAGGAACGCTTTACATTGTTGGTGGGAGTATAAACTTGTACAACCTCTGTGGAAATTAGTATTAAGAATCCTCAAAAATCTAAAACTAGAAATTCCATTTGAACCACCTATTCACCTTCTAGTTATCTTTCCAAAAGAATTGAAGGCATCATATTATGGGATACATGCACATCCCTCCTTATATCAACATAACCCATAACATCTAAATGTTGGAAGAAGCATATATGTCCATCAAAAGATGACAAGATAAAGAAAATGTGACATTTATGCACAACGGAGTACTACTCTACATAAAGAAAAGAAAACTTGAGTCATTTGTAGGACAATGAATGCACGTTGAGACCATGTTCAGAGAAATAAAATACATAAGACTAAATATCACATCATTTCTCTAATAGGAGAAACCCAAATTATAAATAAAGAGCAAAATGAAAGATAAATCAAAGAAAGCAGAGAGATAGGTCTCCCATTCTATCTTAGTTACTTTCATTGCTGAGACAAAATACCCAACATCCAAAGTTAAAGGGGAAAAGGTTTATTTAGGTCACAGTTTGTAGAAGTTTTAGATCAATCTGCTGGCTCCAAGTCAGGTGGCAAATGGCAGAGTGGTAACAGTTCATGGCTTCAGAAGGCAACAAAAGCAACAAGGGACTTTAGCAGCATCTTTCTGCCCCTTTTATCTTATCCAGACTGCTTAGGGTAGGTAGCACTCCCACCCTTAATCCTAGTACCCTGATCCTGGCATTGAATCACACACTAAATTCAGCCACCTATGGCAGCATAAGTCTCTGGGGCGGGTGCATCTTAACCCAAACCATATCCATATACCATCTGCTCTCCTCCCCCTCCTAAAAACAGGGTCTTGCTAAATGGCCCAGACATTCTTGTTGTCTCAGCCTCCCAAACAGCTGGGATTACAGGAATGAACCTTATTTTTTAAAGTAACACTGATCAACAGAATTCATTTGAAAGGTCATTTCAATAATCTCCTTTTGTCCCCTACATTTCAGCTTTATACCATGGAATGACCTTAACGATCTTTCCACAGAATCACTGTTTCATCAAATGTTTACAAATCACTGAGCCCTGTATTAAGAACACCAATCTGAAATCTGTATTTATGAATGCAATCTGTCTATAGATATAGGAGAGATAAAATTTCTCTTATTATTGTTATCCACGGAAGGATTATCACTGTGTTAATTCCCAAGTAAGCGTCAAATACTCATTAACAGTTTGAAGCATTCTTTTTAAATTGTCTAATGAGTTTATGAATTGCTATAAGACCCTATGTATGTCATGTTAAAGGGAGGTTACTTATTGAGATGGGTAGGAAAATTAACACACACAGGAGGATTAGTGTCAGGTGTATTACAGAGGCCTCAGTGAACAAATCCCCTACAGACATGGTATCTTGAGTTATACCTCAGAAACTGCCTGGTAAACCCGATCACAATTACCATTGTTCTTTATGAGAATATGAGTGCATAATTTTATGAGTCTGCTTCCTTGCATCATTAATTTTAGTGGAGCTTTGCATTGAGAAATATTTTTAGGTGTTGTATAATGCATAGCAAGGCCTATGAATCCTAAAAAATATAGCTCATGTTATTCCTCATGTAGGAATTAATAAAGAATTCTTACATAATTTTGGCTAAGTATCTGGTATCAAATCTCCCTCACCACAACAATGACTTTATTATCAACCTCCATATAGATTTCATAGTAAAAAAACATAACTTTCTTGTCTTAAAGAACTTTTAAAAGTCAGAGCATAATGAAAAGGTTCATTATTATGAGATTATGAAGCTGTTTCATTAGTCTTTGTGTTGAAAAGCACACATTTGGTTGATATTAATATAGATTACTTATCTAAGTTCTTAGAAAAAAGTAAAAATGTTTACAATTTATCTTTAGTAAGTATTACTTAAAGTGGGATAAGTTTGTACAAGTCCCATGTGAAAGAAGTTCACTGGATTCATTACAGAGATTCTCAATCTAAGAACATGAGTCTGTTTTACAATGCCTACATTACAGGGAGGCTGGTTTGGGCAATGGATTCCTTTTTGTACCTCTGAGTCTAATGTTAACATCCTATTGGTTCTTACTTTTTCCCCATCCCTAGCATGTAAAGGTACAAGTTCCCAATGAGAAATGTAAATGTGTTGTATACCTAAAATGTACCAATAAAAGAATTTAAGAAAAAAAAGTGGACATAAATCACAGTGAAAAAAAACACCATCCTATTGTTGTGGACTGAGGTCTTCTTTTTACATTGATGCTTCATGTTCAGAAAAAATCATTGCACATTGGCTCTGGAGCATATCTGTCACTTGTCTAGATGGGAAAATTGACTTCATTCACAAATAGTGTAGCGCCTTGCAAATGTCTCAGTTTCATTTCTCCTTCTCCACATCTGAAAATAAAAGCCATATTGGTCTGTACAGAATAATCTTATTTTTCCTACTCTTCCCAAGGGAAATTTTCTTTACACCTTTAATTCACTGAATAGTAATAAAAACAGATTACTCCTCATTTAACCTCCAGCCCATCCTCTTGCTTCCAAATACAGTACCTACAAAGGAGATGGAAGCAGGAATAAGATAGATTAAACCAGACTTGAAAAGAAATTTACATTTACTCAGTACAGTTTGTCTTTTTTCATCCTTTTTCACAAATTCTCCCCTCAACTTCCTGAATGAATATGGTACCTTTATAAAACAAAAAATTTTTAAATTTGACTTAAAGTTATGTTCAAGAAAGAAAAATAAGTTTTATAGTCATTTATGTATATTCTCAGTATTCAGCATATGACCTTGGTGGCAGCATAAAAATAATTTATGTTAGGGGAATAATACATGTTGCTATCTTTATAAGCTATATTTACTCAAAACTTCCTTCTTTACTTTGTATGCTTCCAGATACAAAAAAAATAGAAAATGTGAAGGGTTGAGACATTTAAGGGTGATTATTTAAATATATAATGATAATTCTTCTATTTGTTTTTCTGTTTTCCAGTTAGAATATTTATAATGTCTCATTATCAATATTATCTAAAGACAAAGCTTTAATAAATATGAGCCTCAAGTCTTGTATTTTCCCAGGCATTTTGTTATGAATTATTTTAACCAATCTTTAAAATATGTAAAATGGTGTTATTATTATTAATTTTTCTGAGTGATAGATTGTTTGCAAAAACAGTTATAATTAGTGCCCTTCCTGTATCCCCTATATAAGCACTTTTATGTAATCCTTTCCCATGTAGACTCCAGGTTTCATCCTACCACTTGTTTTGGCCAGGGTGTCAGAATTTGGACATGTTGAGTTCTGAGCCATCTTAAATTATTACTTAACTCTACTAAGGTATATAAGTCTAAAGTTAATTTTTAATCATATATATTATTTTTATGGGCATATAGGGATAGTTTGAAACATTTATTTAATATACAAATATTAGAGTAGTATGATATACCTTAAAGATGTGCCAAAAATAAATAATAACATGCAAAGATGTTTCTGAGCCTTTGTGTATCTATACTGCTCCCAATTTATCATTTGGTACCAAAAATTGAACTAGATATCCCCACACTGGAATATCTTATCTAATCAATATAGTAGTCAATAATATTAATGACAAAATTATTATTAAAGCCTTTTTCCTAGCAATAGTCCTATAAAGCAGTTATTGTTACGAGTGCATTGTATATAACTCCACTAAATGCCTTTGACATGAACAATCCTAGGACTCTCATGCCATCCAGCCTATGCCCTGGTATGTCACTTCCAATCCCCCATCATTCATATATATATATATATATATATATATATATATTGTTTTTATATATTTACTTTAATAGACATTTGGGAGGACATTGTTGTCTACATCAATATTGTCTCATTATAAAGTATATTTCATAGTTTCACTTCATTAATACATCCATATTTCTTTCATTCCTACAGAGGCTTTCTAATACAAGAGAGGGTTAACTAAATTTAAACTTCAAATGAAATATTATGCCAACCTATATGTAAAATATATGAAAATTCAGGGCTCTGAATAAGCAAACAGTGTTGAACTAGGAGTTCTGTCTCTAGGCCTTACATTTGGCCTTTTGGAGAACTAGGGCATTGCTGTGGAAACCATAAAGCTCTGGGAGTATCCTGTGAACAACGACACTGGTTAAGCGTATTTCTTTCTTTCATTATTCTCAGCCATCCACTCAATCACTGCTAGTGCAGTGGCTGACATAGATGATCCAAAGAAAATGAGTCATTCACACAGTACTAAAATAGACAAGGAAGTGATATAAACCTGTAACTTTTCAATTAAGACCTGACCTGTGGTAATGGACTGAAAATTCTTTACTGTGAGCATTGTAATCATATTTTAAACTACAACATATGCTTACCTCTCAAGTAATCTTTGTGCACTTAACAGGCTGATTTACTTAACATCTAGTAAACTCTTATAGGAAATGAATTGGAGCAATACTGTGAATATAATTTAACAAAATCAGAATGAATTGACTTTCACTTAGAGAATCCTCATTAGGTTATAGTGACCACTAACACGATTTGCTTAGACTAGGGGTTCAGGAATGATCTTTTAGTAACTGTAAGAACTTAACTTGATGTAAACTCAACAGAATCTATTCTGAACTACTTTCTTGATCCAGATTAGCTTCTTTCAGTTATTGAATTGTTTACTTACAAAATAAATTACTAATGCATTTAATATTTATAGAGGCCAGCTGTTGGGCCTATCTACAGAATATTCTGTAGATTTGTATAACTTGTGATGCTCAAAATATGACTTGAGGGCTGGGGTTTTAGCTCAGTGGTGCTGCCACCTGTCTTGAAAGCACAAGGTCCTGAGTTTTATATATATATATATATATATATATCTTGAGAGAAAAGGAAGAAATCATATCACATAGATTAAATACTGGTGAAGGCATAGAGTGGGTTTTTATTTGACTTTTTTTTTAGTGTGAGTACAATATAAATGCAATGAGACACAGAGGTAGAAGTGAAAGAGGTATGAAGCCTACCCTGTTTTCAATTTAGATTCATATAGTAGCAAATTATTAAATTAAAAATAAGTTTTTGATGGATGTTTTTATTGGTAAATACAAAACAGAAAAGTTGAGTAAAACTAAAATTTTAAAAATTACATTAATTGGTAAAATGGAGATTATCAAGCTAACAATTTTGAGTTAAATTAATATAAAATAATTATTTTACATTGTAAATTGATATTTTAATATTAACTTTATATTATTATAAGTATATAAAATATAATATAGTTCAGTAATTATTGAACACTTATTTTATTGAATTTTAGGTACTGAGTATCTTGCAGTTATTTGCTTGTTCGTTTAGTTGTGGAAGAACATATAACATGAGATCAACCATCTTGACATTTTGGGTGGACAAATGCAGTATTATTAACCAGAGGCAGAAATAATTGAAACTATTTTATTTGTTAACTAGAAATTTCTTATATTCCTTTCCAGCCTGTCCCTGACACCATTCTACTTTTGTGCGTTTGCTTGATTATTTTATATACTACATATAAGTAGAATCATTCTTATGTGACTGACATAAGTAAACTTAGGATACTGCCCTCTAAGTTCATCCACATTTTTGCATATAACAAGATTCTTGTTTTTAAAGTAAAATAATATTTGAGATCTTGGCTGAAATTCTCCAGAAATAGAGAACTACTGAATTATAAATCTATTTTTAATTTTTTGATGAAGATCCATACTGTTTTGCTCAGCACTGACACAATTTTATATTGCACCAAAAAATGCCCAAGTTGTCCAATTATTCCCCATTTATTATCTTTTGTAGTTTTGATAGTCGTATCTTATCAGCTGTGAGATGGTGCCTCATTATAGCTATAATTTGCACCCCTCTAGTGATTACTTATACTGAGATAATTTCTGTATACCTCTGGCCATGTATTTGTCTTTGAAAACATTTCTATTCAAGTCTTTTGTTCATTTTACAAATTTTTTTGTTAGGTGTTTTGTTGTTGTTTGTTGCTGGTTTTGGTATTAGATTATAGAAATTCCTAAAGTATTTTGGATATTAACCCATTATTAGATATATAGTCTGATCTTGGCATGGTGGCTCATGCCTGTAATCCCAGTTTTCCAGTGTCTGATGCGGGTGCCAGTTGCAGGCCAGCCTGGGCTACATAATCAGTTTAAAGTCAACCTGAAATACAAAGTGAGACCTAATCTCAAACTAACAAACCAACAAACAAAGTATGTTTTGAGAAAAAAATTTTCCTTCATTTTATACAGTAACTTTTAAATTCTGTCATTTGTGGCTCTTTGCTTTGCAGAAGGCTTAGTTTGAGGTAGTCTTACTTGTCTATTTGTGATTTTGTCTACTCTTTTTCATCATATTCACAAAATCAGTATTATGAGGCTTCTCCACTACACCATCCTACAGGGGTTTTAAGATTTGGGTTTTAAGTACTTATGTCTTTAAATCACTTTGAGTAATTTTTTTACATGTTAAAAGTAAGATTCCAGAATCTGATTCCCAGTATCCCACCTCCAAAAAAAGCAAATTTCCAATTTTCCAATTTCATTCAGTTTTGAAAGCACTAGCTGTGAAAAGGCTATCCTTTTCCCACTGTCCATTCTTAACACCCTTGGTTAAGATCAGCTGGCCATACATTCATGGACTTGTATGAGGCTCTTTGTTCTTTTCCATTCACTTAAAGGTTTGGCTTTTTTGTCAGTGGCATCCTGTTTCAATTCATGCAATATGAATTAAATGAATATTTAATGTACTTTGGAATCAGAAAATTTGAGAGCTTCAACTTTGTGCTTCTTTTTTCAAGATTCTATCCTTATTGATTGGTGTTTCCATACGAATTTTAGGAGTTTTTCCTATTTTTTGTAAAAAATGCTATTCTGTGACCCCTGTACTTTATATGAGTAGACTCTTGCTCTTTTACTCTTCAGACTATCTGTAGGCAGACAAAACCCCTGAGATTCCGAACTGAACATTTGTTATTCCATGTGTAGTTGATTATATTTGTACTTAAAATCTTGGTTAAAATTCTTTTAAATAGATGTTGGAAATGTTTCACACTATTCGTAGATCTCCCAGTCTCTTTAGTGTGTGGTCACTTAATCAAGTTATACTCCTTCAATCAAGGAAAACTGAAAGAAGACCACTGTTCTTTCTAAATAAATTTTCTAATAAAAGTAATTCCAACACTAAATACTAACATCATATTGGTGCATTTGGATGTCAATTTAGTTCAAATGCCATAGGATTCCAATAGTTATAATAAAATAATGCTTTTGACATTGAAACAAACACATATTCTGTCATGCATATAAATCTAAAGTACTATTGGTTTACTTTATAATTTCAATGTGACACATTAGATTTCTTAAGCCTTTATATATCTATGCTGTTTTCACAGTTAGTGTAAGATCAGAAAAGTTTGTAAAATCAAGAAATATAAGAACCTAAGAGCTGCTATGTTTAAATATATACCCCACAAATACTTGCAGAATAAATAAATCAATAAATTTATGTGTTCACAGCACTTCATTAAGCAACTAAATTTGGCTGAAGCACTATGACAAATTAACTCATTTAATTTTCAAAATTGTTCCAAATGTTCTCATGCTTAGCATAGAAGTGTGACCTGTTTAATCAAAGAGACATAACTTGAACATAATTCTGTTTCTAAAGCAAACATGTATTAACCTTCAATTTCACTAGTATATTCATTATAATCTATATTTGGAATGTCCAAAGTCTTACAATCAATCACTCAATCAATTTATTCACATACACTAATATTTTGAGTATTTATAATTTATCATGTTCTATTTTATTGCTAAAACACATTGGTGAGTACAAATGGATTTAGTCTTTGTTATACTTATGTTTAGAGTCTAATGAGGGAGAAATGCTTTTATCAAATAACCACACACATACATGCAATGTTACAACTCTAATTGCTACAAATGAAGGAAGCATAGTGCTCTGAGAGTAATAAAGAATTCTGATATTACACAAGTAATCAGTGATGGTTTTTAATTGAAAGATAATCTGATTCAAGGAGAATAGGAACACAGATTTTCCAGGCAGGCTTTCCAGGAAAGACTTTCCAGGCCGTTAGTGTGGCCAGAAGGAGTAGAGTTACCAATGAGAGGCTGAAGGAATCTGTAACTTGAAAGTCAAGAGCTTCAGGGTAGAGGGGTAGGCAGAGACTGGACTAAGAAGTCTTATAAGGTGACTACAAAACTTTTTAATTTCCTCCTTGGTACAATGCAATTCACTCTAAGAGTTTAAGCAAAGGAGTGACAAAATCAGATTTATGCTTTAAAAAATGGCTGGTTGTCTCCTTCCACCAAATATAAACCTAGTTTGAATTAGAAACTAATTAATGTTTAGGATCATTGTTTGGCTGTAATTATCTTTGCTTTCTTTTGTACCCATCAGAGGAGAAATTGAGAATTATCTTCCTTGATGCTTTAATCACTGGAGAACTGTTCGACTTGATCAATGCTTAAAGTTCTTTCAATGTTATCTACTTTACAATAAAAGAAAATTCCCCAAAGGTCATCCTTGTATTCTGGGAACAAAATTATAATTATTAACAATAAATTCAATCCAGGGTTCATTTACTAAAATTGAAAGGTTGTTTGAAAAATACTTTAACAACTATAAAGTTAAAAATGAAATCATTAATTAAATTACTTGATAGTAAAGTTTAAGAATCAGTTAAAAATAATTAAAGTAATGAGACTAGCAACATTTATTTAGAAGATGATATTAAGAGGACAATTGTGTGAAATGGCAATTCTCCCAGGACACACTTAATAATTACAAACACTTAAATGCATTATTGGTTCCAAAATGGACTCATGTGGAGTAGAGAGGGAAGAGGATATTCATTCTCTGGAAAGTACTCTGAATTCCTTTCCAAAAGTAAGCTATGAGTATTAATTTATAAACTATATTAAAGCGAAATCATACAGATATATATTATTTTATAACAAAAATCTCTTGTATTTTTGAAACAAGTATGGATACTTTGTTAATTCTTAGTCTTTGAATTAGTTAATATACTGAATCTACTTACTGGATTGACTGAGTCATACCCTGCATTTTAAATCATCTTTCTCTATATGAATAAAAAGAAATAATTTTTAAATTGAACCTATGAAGTGAGGTGCGAAGCCTCGTGTTTTGCTGTCTCCAATGCTTAGGTTCAGTTCATGTTCAGGCAGGCGGTGTAGTTAGATAAAGTGCTATTTCTGAACATAAGAAGTAGAGATTAACCTAACCTTATACCACAAACCCAGTGTGAGAATTATATGAAAGAGTTACACACAATACCTAGACTCTAAGCAACATTATTATTTCTTTGTTGAGATCATCCTAATATTCAAGAAAAACATTTAAAATAGTAATAGTATATATTTAGATTAAGAGATTTTCATCACTGAATTCATGTTTTAATGCTACGCAAATTGTAAACATTTTGCAAATGATGAGGCCTATTTTCCTTATTTATAACAAAAGCTTTGTTTACCGCTATGCCTCATTTTGGTCTTGGCAGCTCATGGGTTCATGGTAGTGTCTTCTAAATCTAAACCATTTTTCTTAATAATTTTCCTTTTACTCTATGAATCCCTTTTCTCCTACCTTTGGTAATGACTACATTCTGGAGTTTTATTCTCATTTTGATTCTCTCATTTTCTGTCTATTTCCAGAAAGGTTTTGGTATGGGATAAGATGATGAAAACAAATATAAATGCAAACAAACGTGTGGATAGAGTGCTTGACCCTGGAATGCCTCTAAGGATGATCTGCCTCAGCAGCCACAGGTACCATATAAACACATCCAATGTCTAGCATCACTTGTTATTTCAGCTGCTCCATGCTCCCCTCAGCCAACTCTCGTTAACCATCTTTCCCTCTCTGGCTTTACAAAATATTTTTTCACCACCTTTTGAAATTTGATAATTTTAATTGTGATCTGGAACATCTATTTGCATTTGATACTAATGTGTTTCCAAATGTTTGGGTTGGGTATCTCTGCAGTTAGCTTGGGTTAAATTTACATACATTTGGAGTACAACTGGATCAACTCATAAATTCTAGAGTTGACTCCTGCAGTTTAAGGAGTTGGCTCTGCTATTCTCACAAAATGATCCATCTTTTCATGCTCAAATCTAATGTTTAGTTAGAATAGATGTACTTCTATATTGGTATTATACAAAATGAGACCTCTAAAAATTTGAAAAATTATTTTCCATTTTTATCAACCAGCAGAGTATTCTTTTGATTTATAAGTTCCAAAATTTAGGATACTGAAATAATAGGAACTTATTCCAATTAACAGTTTCATCTAGTTATTAGGAAAGACAAAAGGAATGCACTTTTTAAATAAAGATGTGACAAGATTAGAAACCAATGGAGATCATCAGAAATTTGAGGAAAAATATATTTTTCCCCGCTCAGTTAGCAATTAGACAGCTGTATTTTGCACAAGCTAAAATTGATACCAGGAATACTGTGCTCAAGTTGCTTGAGCCAGAAATAGAAAGTGAATATAAGTTAGAGTGAAAAATTCTTCCTGAATCCCCACAAGACGATTTCCCCAAGTCTACCCTATGTTGCCATACTCATGGGTAAGTGACTTTTCCCCTTACTTAAACTGCAAATATGAAAGTCTTTTTCTTTATTTCTCTTTTCTTTCTCCTTTCCTTTTCTTTTCTTTTTCCTTTATTTTGCTTTTCTATTTTTTTTAATTTCCTTTTTACTTTCACCACACCTTCAATACTACAGATTCCAGTAGACAGAAATAAAAACAAATTCAACAGTAACTATTTAAAACAATACACTAGCTAAGGCAGTGCATAAAGGGGTGGAGAAAGAGTGCATACTACACAATTTGAATTGATGATCTTTTCTCTAATATCTCTCTGGCTTTTTAACTGTTTCTCTAACTGATCATTAATATGTTCATATTGTCTAAGTAGAAAATATAAGGACTAAGTTAATTGAATAGTACTCCTTAAGAAATATTCTTTTAATGCATTGAAGTAGTATAGCTCATCTTTTGCAGAGTTCCTTAAAAGATCATATTCAGTCATCTTTGGCATCATTTAGTAAATACAGTTTTTGTGACAATAGTCAGTCCTCTCTGCAGCTAACATTTGATATTACAACCTGCTCATAAGGAAACATCAGGACCAGCGTTACTTTGTCACTACATTAAATAGACAAGTAAAAGACAATAACAAGTATTTATGCTAGTGTTTGGCTTTCATTTCATGAGACACTTTAGGGGAAAATGTATGAGTGGAGAAAAAATAGCATCTTTTGTTTTATAAATTGGCTCATATTTAGAGAAAGATGAGACTGTGATGGAGTAATTGAGGGTCTGCACTATGCATTAATGCAAAACCACTCTAAAATCTTGTAGAAAAAAATATGCACAGCATGTTGTATGACAAATTCTCCATTAGCATTTTATTGTACTAATGATACAGCAATTATTCATACTTTCTCAAAGTCCTTTGAGTCACTCCATTTTGAGCAATATCTTAATAATACATGTAATAGCATTTTACCTGTGGTAATAATATTATTGATCTAACACCATTAAGGTTTGCAGCATTTTTAAGAGCCACTACCTGATTGTATAGTAATCCTGCCTGGCAAAATCACATCACTTTCTCTGTTAAAGTTTGGTGGACAACAACACACACAAAAAAAGCAATTTCACCTGCTTCAGTGTCTGTCTCCCTGCTTGATAATGCCAATCAATAAGTGAATTCACTTTCTTATACTCTCTGGTAAACAAGATGTCTGCTTCATTTCAGATGCAAACAAAAAGAATAGAGGCAAGACATAGGTGGATTACAATAAACTGTTGTGGATGATGTTTAATGGGCATTTGGGGGAATATTGGAGGCTAGGAGTGAAAATTATATCTTCTGAAGAAAAAAAATTGACTGACTAATTAACAGCAACAGCAGTATGGTGTTCTGGAAAACTTTTTAACAGGTATGGAAAGTTCACTTTATTTTTCTTAATAGGATTGTGATGAAAAGCCATTTGAATCAAAATACATTTTAAGATATTCACAGAGAAGATCTGTCACCTTATTATAAGTTATCAACCCAGCCAGCTGTCTGCTTATTGCTTATCAATCTCTCTCTTTAGATCTATCTAATAAACCATCTAGTAAAACAATACTGTATTTATATTCTCCCTGTCTATATATCTACTATCTAAATTTCTCTTTGTACCCAGTGAATGTGAGACACTTTATGAAGACAGTTTTCTATTTTAATAAAACACTGATATGACCTCAGGCAATCAACAATAAGTTCAAAAAATGCAAGAAATTTTAATATAGCTGTAGTGATAAAGAAAAATGTAGATAACTAATGCTCACCAACCATGCAGTTCCAGACTGTGTATAAATAAAGAGTTTAAATCACAGTACATCCATTCTCCTATCCCAGTTGATATGGATGAAATGCGAACTTGAATTTTGGCCAAATTACTTTAGTAGTATATTTTTATGGCAGTCACACATACTAAAAACAAAACAAAACACATTTTAAAAATTATTCCAGGTATCTGCTGTTAACCCCCACAAAAAATTAACAAGATAAACATTAAAAAGAAAAGAAATACAAGGGCAGGTACACAAGGGTCATTAATCAACACCATTATATTATAATACTATATGCTAGAAGTTTGTAGATTTTAAGATGTGACAGGCACCAGTCTAAGATTGGAAACATTAAAAGTCCTATCAAGAAAACAGATGGAGTGCTCAAATGGGTTTATCTAAAAATAAAGGAGCTATTTAGAAAAGTTAAAGAAATTTAAATGTTTGATGGAACAAACAAATGATGATGAGACATTAAGAAACTGTCACAGTGAGAAGTCCCTAAAGAGCCCTGAGACTGAAGAATAAAGGTGAAAGTTGCAGTGGGCCAATGAGAGCCAGAATCATGAAACAAGAGATGCCCATTGCCTATCTTAGACTCAGAGGCCTTCAAATAGTATCAGTAAAAATAAACTGGTCTCTCTTTCTTCCCACTCTACCATCTCTTGTCTGTGGTTTCCTTTATTAGATGCAACAAGAAGCTAAAAGGCATGGGATGGACCCTAATGTACCATTTGGAGGGGTCAGTTTGTCCTAAAAAGATCCTTGATTAAAAAGGAGGCATGAGATTGTGTGTACTTAGGGGAAATGGAAAATATTCTGCATGACGCTTTCCCAAAGTTAAATCCTATCTTCCTTTGAGGTTGTCCTGTATGGCAGTTAAGGTAATTGCCACTCACAGTGAAAGAGTGACAACCTAAATTTTAGCTAGTAATTGACAGTAATATGTAAATCCCAGCTCCATCTAGTCCTGTCACCTTAATAAACACACACACACACACACACACACACACACACACTTTATATTAAAAAAATAATAAGGGATTGAAGTAGCTTCAATGGGACAAAGAATATTTATTAGATTGGAGAAAGTTTTGAAATAAAGAACTTAGCAGTGCACAAACATTTTGAAGAGTATTGCAATTGATTTTCACAGCAACACAATTGTCAGGCTAGGAAAGAAGCTTTATTCCCATTTATAGATAAGGAACTTAAATTCCAAGAGATCTAGGAGTTCTTTTGCTGTCTTGCAATCAGTGCTAGAAGTTGCACTCAAATCCAGGCAGCCTAAACTTCAATTCCTTACTGCTACCACCACCATCCCTGCCCTCTGCATCCCATTACTCAACATGGCCTGTGCATAACAAACAGGTAGCATTTTATATTCATATTACTAATCTTCTGTAGCTGCCATGAAGCAATAAACCTATGTCAAAATAGCACATTCATCCCATTCAAACTGATTCAAATGCTCATAAACTCTATTTTCATAATGTTTGTATGTTTTGATATGTGGATAATTCCTTGGCCTACAAAACAAATATTACGACATTATTAACTGATCCCGTAGTACAACTGGTGATGACCTTTTGAAAAACTGAGATAAGCTGATGAGAGGAGCTCCATGGGAAATAGTAAAGGTCATTTGCATTTTATCATTTAATTTTCATAATGCAGATGTCAAATAAAACTTACTTAATAAAGTGTGTTTTGGGAAAAAATAGTATATGATAACAGGAATCATATTAGTTGAACTGTCATAGTGAATTTTGGTGAATATTCTTTAGATTATACAGAGTCAGGATTATTTTCCCAGTGAGGAGGAGTTATAATGATCAAAATAGGCAAAGTTTGTTTCTACACCTGAAATTCTTCAATTTCACTTTCAACCTAACCATCTTGTGTTTGATTCAGCTGCACCCCAAGAATGTGAATACCCCACTTTCTCTGTTATCTATTGCTGTATAACAAATCACATTGAGTGACCTAAAATAATGATGCTTATTAGTTCACACAATTCTATCACTGGCTGGTTTTAGCTGAGCGGCTGTTTCACTAAGTGACACTGCTTGGGATCACTCATGTGGCTTCACTCAATTGCGAGACTGATCAGGGATGTGACATTCCATGTCCATTTTCTAGGCCACTAGATTTGATGACCAGCTAGTGATCCTGTCTTTTTTGTACATGTGACCTTTTTTTCCACATTGTCTCTCATATTTAGTATACTAGCCTGAGTTCCTTTTACATGGTAGTAGATTTCCAAGAAACCAAAATCAATAGGAGCCCAATTCTTATGGACTAAAACCATAACTGACATTATATTACTCCAGTCTTTGTCAACGACTTTGGTGAAAGTTACAAGGCCAGAAAGAAGAGTCCTTCCCTTAAGAGAAAAATGATACACCAGTCTATGGACAGGAGGGTCAGAGATGGTAAAGAGTAGAATCTATACTGACCTCATATTCTGAGAAACAGAAATAATACTTGCTAAAGAGTAGTAGGCCTAGACATGTCATACAGAGCAAAACTTTTTGTGATTAAAGACGGGAGGGCAAGGGAAGGGGGAAAAATAAGAACCAAGAGAGATTATGTAAAGGTGCAAATTTCCAATGATGAATGTCATTATATTGTACACCTGAAATAAAATAAATATTTAAAGAATAAAATAAAATAATATTTAAAAAAAGAAAGAAGACTTATTAGGGATATCTAAGAATTACACTTGGAAGATGAGTCCTAACTTGAAATTGTCTGTACTAATTCATCTTGAGATGTATAAATTAAAACAAATTGACCATATTCTGTTAGATCCTTTATTTCTTGTTATTGTAAGGACATGTGACTATGCTTCCAATCTCAAGGCAGCCCAAGTGCTATATATACTTGACAACAGGAAAAATATCTTTAACATTTATTGAACATCTACTTTACATCAGGCAATTTCATATATGTGAACTCATTTAACATTCATGACCACTCAATGAAATGAATATCAATAATAAACTTATACTTCATTTATTCATTAAATTATTTTTAATCCTCCTTTAATTGTTTCTGGATATTATTTGGAGTGTGAAGTTATGGCCCATAATAAAATAGGCAAATATTCTCTCCTGCTGAAATCCAAATGCTAATAAGGTGTACAATTATTTTATTGTTTGTTCATTTTCTGTTAAATAGTAATATATATTGGGAAGAAAATTTAAGCATTGGAAATGATCTAGAAATAATCTTGCTACTTTAAGGTGATACATATAATGTATACATATACGTGTTAAATGCTCTTATTTTACTCAAGTTATACTCTGTTTAATCCCCACTCTTCCCCTGAAAAATAATCAAAATATTAGTGTTTTTGATTGTTCCAAAGTTATTTTCATATAGTATGTAAATGCTAATATGCTTTGTTACTCTATATGGTTTTCTTTAAGTAAAAAATGAAGGGAAGACTAAAGTACTATATAATCATTTTATTCTTGGCTATTTGTTACAGCCTTAACTGTTCACCATGGGAACATTTCTATGTTAGTATCCATATTACTTAATTATCTTCATTCTTTTCAAGAAAGTTCTTTAACTCGTTTATAACATGACTTCTCTTAGTAAAATACCTCAAGAAAGTGACAAATTGTGCTTTGTCAATATATAAAGAAATGATTTTTTAAAAAACACGATATTTGGAATCAGAATCAAGTAAATACAAAGAGCATCTGTGGGACTAACACAGAGCACTACTGAAGAGTCATAGGAAAGATGAATTTAGAAGACGCAAGAAACAGAACCAGTGAATCTTGTAATCCTTTGCTAGAAATTTAGATCTAATTTTGGTAAAGATAAAAACCCATTGGTGGATTTTGATTGTAGTATTAGCTTATTAGGGTTTTTAAATTTAAAAATGACCACGAGGCCGGGGATTAGGTTAGTGGTTTCGCCACGCAAGGACCCGAGTGTTCACTCCCCGGTACCAAAAAAAAAAAGAGGGCAAAAGCTTGAATAGATACTTCTAAGATGACATACAAATGACCAACATGCATATGAAAATATTATTAATATCACTAATCATCAAGGAAATGAAAATTATATTCATAATGAGAGATCATCTCACATATATTAGTATGCCAATTTTCAACTAGAATTAAAATTTAAAAACAAAACAGAAAGGAAAGAAAACCAGAAAATAGCAAGTGTGGACAAACTGGAATCCTTTTACACTATTGGAGGGAATGTAAAATATGGCAGTATCTATGGATTACATTATGGAGTTTCTTCAAATAATTCATACTAGAACTAGTGTATGATCTAACAATTACACTTTGGTTGCATACACATGTGGTTGATATCAAGATTTTGAAGAGATATTTGTACTGCCACATTCATTTCTGCAATATTCACAATAGCCATATCACGGAACAACCTGATTTTCCTGTGGTAAGTGACAGAGAGAGTGGAAATGAGGTATTAGTGCACACATACAATGGAATATTAATTGGTCTTTAAAATGTTCAATAGGGAAGGGAAACTGGGGAGGGGGTAGGAGAAAAGAAAGAAAAGGAAAAGAAAAAAATGGGAAAAGGAATAAATGGAAACAAAGCTTTGTAAATAAGGTGGGGAAGAGGGTTGAAGGGAAGAGGGGGGAAGAGGGAAAAAAGAAGAATCAAGATATATCATGTACAGGTACAAATTCTGTATAAGGAATGTGATCATATGTGTCAGGAGCATTTTTACATAAAATTTGGGAAAAAACCATTTCATAATTAAAGTATGATTATAGCTGTCTAAGGCCCAGTGTTGCCTTGCCTGAGATATGGCCATGACATGTGAAAACATAAGTCCCTTTTGCTTCCCTGTCAGTCAGAGCTGAGGCTTCAGTGGTCTGTGAAGCTGTGGTCTCAAAAGCAAGATAGCATCTGCTGAAGATATCCTGGTTCCCTGAGAGCCAATTAGTAATACAAAAGAAAAAGGCTTCAACTGGGGAGTGATGAGTTCCTTATAGCCCCAGCTCATTCCATCTACTGAGGTGGGAATGGTCTCCTTTCTGCCCTCATCAGCATGCAATTTGCATCAGCACAGGATCAGACATACCCCCAAGTCACCTGATAGTCCCTACAAATTATTGTGTGTACCCAATAAATAGTGGCTAGCTCAAGAGTCTTTGTATTTGCCCACTCTGAGGCACTAACCTCCCAGCCCCCTATATACTTTGAAATTATGCAAGTCTCTATTGTCTTTTTTCTCTTTAGCCTTGGATAATTAAGTATATATAAAATGTACCAATAATCTTAATTAAAAAATTGAGGCTAAAGCTAAAATATCCACCTGATACTAAATATATAAGCTCTCTTCATGTATGATCTGAAACAAATTATACACACTCTTCTGCAACCTGCATTTTCACCTTAACAGTGGAAACATTTGAAAGTTGATAGAGATCAATATTATTTAAAAAATAAAATAAAACAAAAGATTGTCATATGGCACAACACAGATGAATCTTGAGGTCAGGCGATAAGTGAAAGATGTCAGTCACGGAAGGACACGTACTATGTAACAGTTGTAAGGGATAAGCATATTAGTAAACAGGGAAAAATAAGTTTAATATCCGTGTCTAGAAGTTACAGGTAGGAGGAAATAGTCACTTTTGTTCAGTGTTTAGAGTTTCAGTGGTAACTAAATGAAAATATTCTAGGGATGCTCTGTACGATTCATGTTTACATTTCACAATATTACCTTGTACTTTCAAAAGTTAAGAGATTGAGATGATATGTGCTTTTTACTCAAGTAAACCATTGTTATTTCTCTTTTGCTGTGGTGCTTGTTCCTGCTTGTAGCAGGTTTATTAGAAGAGGTTTATATACTTCTTTTCTCAGTTAAGAGTCATACCAACGCTAAAATATTATTAGTTATTAAAAAATTAATCTTGGGAAGGCTATGCAGTCTTCAAAGTCATAATCCTTAAAAGGCAACCAGGTGGAATTCTATCTCAGTTCACCTGACTTCAGAGCCCTGGTCTGAACAGGAATGGTTTTTTATGTTACCCATAATTGCTAATATGTAACTGCAGTGTATTACTTTTAAAATGAAAAGAATATATATTATATTCAAAAAATAAAACCGATGTAGACCTGTTCTGTGGGGAAAAAAAACAACTGAGGATACTACTGTAAAAAAGTCCAAGACAGAAAGTGGGAAAGCAAGAAGTAATAGGATTTCATATCCAGGTAACAGTTCCAACCTAGAAACTGGTAAATATTCAACATAAACTATCCATCATTCCATGCATTCACTTAAACACAACAAATCTAAATAAATCTGTATCATTAATAAATCATACTTGTCAAAATTCTAATAAATTTTAATGATAAAATGAACCAAATACTATTATCACTAATAAATCAGTTATTGAATACTGGGATCCTCATTTGAAATATTGTTGTAGTAAGGTCAGATTGAGGCACGATTGAAACCACCGAGGCAGGCAAAATCAAAGCAACATCTGATGAGTTTATTGCCACCTGGGTGCAGATAGGCCAAGGATGAAAAGGCCATTGGCACAGAGAGGAGGGTGCTCACTGTTGATAAGGGGGAGTTTGAAGAGGTAGTGGGGGGCATTGGTCAAGAGGTTGGAAAATTTTAAAGTCCTGTAGGTGATGGGCCTAGGGCTGGCTGGTAAAGAGGGTGGTGGAGGAGCAGAAGGGTGGCTGCTGGTTCCCTGTTATCTCTATGCGCCTGTGGATGCAGGTAGTCTGTCTGATTGGGCAGGGGGTCTGACTTGGGGGCCCTGTCAGTTATGGCATATATTTTTATTGAGGGATTTTTCAAACATCTACATGCGTTTCTCCACTATTCTTCTGGAAAGCAAGATAAATCTACACATATATACCAATTTTTTTCTTTTTTTCTTAGCAAAAAAAGAGAATAAATTTTCTTTTGATTTACAATTCTTCACTTTAGGTTTTTCTTTTCAGGAGTACGAACAATACAAGTCAATATATTCTTCATTTGAATTTTCTGAGCATTCATGTGCTCATATGCAAAGCAGGGTTGTTCTTTCTTATAGAGGCATTGGTTCATCCAGTAATTCGATATATTTTGAGGAACTACTATTGAAAAAGAATTCTTTTTATGCTAAGAAACTGAGGTCTTTATCTGCATGAAATTTATATTCTGTTATTTATAGACAACCTTTCTTGTTTTTAATTTCTCAGAAATTGATACATAATTCAGTGTTTATTGTCAAGTAGCAAAAGAGTTATGCAAAGAATTGAAATATTTTACAGTAATTCAGAGTGACTGAGTGAATCGAGGACTACTTTGGAACAACTGGTCCAAGAAATGGTTGAAGGTGCATTATTTAAACAGGATCTTAATGATGAGAAAGAATCAGCTAAGGTAGATGAGAGATGAATCCATCCCCGGTAAAGGGAAGGGCAGATACATAGGCCTTGATGAAGAACCAATTAATAAGAGAATGTTACTTGAAGTTTTTTAAGTGTAGGAGAGACTATTGATGATGTGGAGGAAATCTATGCAAAGTGACATATATAGACTTTTTTTCAAGGTAACAGTTTCATTTTACATTGTATATGTTATAGGAAGACAATAGAAGACTTTTTTTTAGAATTCAGAGGTTTTAAGTAATTCAGTCACATGAGTCATTATCATTTTTTGATTTACTCTTTGACATTTGACTTGCACTTTCTCTGTTCTAAGATAGAACAATAGTTTTCTGACTACATTTCCTAGATATCCTTACAAAGTATTTTTCCTATTAGCTCTAGGTAGTAGAAGGCACTAACAGGAGTTTGACATGTTGGACATGAGAAAAAGGCAGCATATTTCTCTTCCCTCTCTATACCTGTTATAGTATCTTCAGGAATGGTTACAACCTTGTCATGGTTCCAGCGCTCACTGAATGTCCTGTTCATCTATTGTTGCATTGATCCCAAATGACTTCAAATACTGTGGTAGCTCTACTCACCCATAGTGCTCACCAAACTGTTAAGATTGGGAGTCACTTCATATTGACGCTCATGTATTGGTTCATTATGTCCTATCACCTTTTTAAATATCTTTGTAAAGCATCTTGAATATCAAGTTTCCTCTATTCATGTAGCATGTATTCTCTGTCTACATTGGTTGTTTGCTTAAGGTAAAGACACATAAGCACGAGGTAGAGATAGAATTTATTTTCTCTAGAATCCACAGCACAATTTCAGTGTTTGTGACAGTTCATCTTGACTGTCAGTTTAAGTGGTTGGAGAGATGCCTAGGAGATTAATAAAGCACACTTCTGGCTATGTCTAGGTGTCTGGGTGTATCTTAAAGTCATGATCTTGGGGACTGCATTTGATCTTTTGCCCCCTTTTCCCTGGGATCTTCATGTGATTTATCCTTCCCTGATTCCATGAAGTGAGCAGCTTTCCTCTGCCTGCCCTCACATCACAGTATTTCTGCCTTAGAGTCAGCCAACCATGAACTGAAACCTCTGAAACCATGAGCCAAAAATACTTCTCTTCCTTTAATCTATGGTTGTCAGATACTTTGTTGCAGCATAGGAAAACTGATGAATACAATGTTTATGTTTAATTTATTATATACTTAATGACCAAAATATTTACATATTGCTGATTTTCTTATTGGTTTCTTCAACCAGATATTAAGACATTTAAAATTAACACTTTAAGGGTTTATCTCTGTGTCTCTAACACCCAACCAAATGTCATTCGACTGGCAGACATTGATAATTTCTTTTATTTTTGTTTTTTAATCACAACTCAGTGGTTATCTATTGCTTAGGACAAAGTCCAGTGTGCAGAGACTTCATACCTGCCTGTCATATCTTTTTATATTGAAATTATCCATTCCCCATTATTGCAAATGATACCTACTGAATACAGGGTAGTACCAAATATTTCTCAGTTATGGCTTGCTCACCAGCCTATACACATCTGGGAAATAGTGGAACCTTTGGGAGGTGGAGCCAAAAAGACAGAAGTTTTGTTATCAGGCCTGCCCTCAGAAAGGATATTGGAATGTTGGCCTTTTCTTTTCTTCTGGCTAGCTTCTTTTGCTTATAAGGTGAGCAGCATTCCTTGGCACATGATTTTGCCATGATACACTCTGCTGCCACAGAACCAAAGCAAGGTAACTAAATGATAACAGACTGAAATCATGAGTCAAAATACATCTTTGTTTTTTGAGACAGGGTCTCGCTATGTAGTTCAGGTTGGTCTTGAACCTACTATGTAATGCAGGCTGGCCTCAAACAGCAATCCTACTGCCTTACTTAGCCTCTTGAGTGCTAGAATTTTAAGCATGCACCACCATGCCTGCATAAATTTACGTTTTTAGTTCTTCTCAGATACTTTGTCATAGTAATGGAAGAGCTAACAGTTGGCAGTGGTTGGAAACATTTGATTCAGTTTAAATTGTTGGGAAGAATACCTCCTTGATCAACCATGCAGGTGGATCTAAGTTGGCAATACACAAAGTGATTGGTGCTTCTAATGTCACGAATAGTGTTTAAAGTACCTTTGACCAAAATAACATTAACTATAATACTTGCCATATGTTGAGAAAAGTGCATTTTATCTAGTAAAATTTTTTAAAATATGTGACAAGGAGACTTTTAATGGTTACATATTTGTTAAATATCCCAGCCATGATATTTAAAACATTTTCTAGAAATGTGCTGCAGTTTAGACAAGGTTTAAATGTGACTCCCAAAAATTCATATGCTGGAAGTTTCATCCTTAGTCTGCCCACATTGATCGTGTGAAAGCTCTAGAAGATAAAGCATAGTGAAAAGTGGTCAGGTCATTGGGAATGCACCCTTGAAAGGAATTAATATAGTTCTTGCAGAACCACAGTGAGTTCTTACAAGAGTGGTTTGTCAGAAAAAGAGCAAGTCTGGTTCCTAAATTTCTCTTGCTCCTTCACTTGGAGGGTGACCTCTTCTCTCTTTTTTGTGCTCACCCCTACAATGAAGCCATTTGCCTTGTTGTAATGTAGCCAAAAGGCTCTTATCAGAAGCCAAACTAATGAGGCTGCCCTATGTTGGTCTTTTGGCTCCCAAATCTGTAAATTTAATAAACTGTTTCTTTATACATTAGCCAGACTCAAGTACTCATTATCATAACAGAAAATTGACTAACACATCTTAGGAGAAAATTATTGAAATTCAACAAAATGAGTGAGTTGCTTTACATACAAGTTATACATGGCTATGGACACATTTTCAACATCTTTCATTTCTTATTTTTGGAAATTATTTTGTTTCCAAATTTGATCTAATCTACCAAACATTATTTCAAGTTGTGTATAAAACTTGGTGTCAGTATTTTAAAACAATAATATAGTTGGTGGCTGTATGATATTTTTTAAGTTTTAATTTTATAAAAGAAACTCAAGTATAGAATTATCCTTGAGAAATAGAGGTGATGGCTTCATGAAGAAAAAACTCAGAGACAGACAGAAAATAGGATCATAGGACTGGAGAGAAAGAACCTGTCCATCTAATTAATACATTAATATTGCATTGCATTTAATCAGTATATCTTTGTAATTATCAATAGGTAATATAGCTGACAGTCAAAACAAGGCAAATTAATGTACTAGTATATCTTAATAGATGGAAGTCTTAGGATGAAACCATTCTCATACTTGCTGAAATCACATCAATATTAGAAAATGAATGTAAGTTGAACGAATTTAGTAATAATTTACCTCTCTCTCTGCCTTTTTATGGCTCTGTTTCTCTTCTTCCTATACTGCCGTGATACTGGTTTCCACTACAGAGTAAAACCGGACTTTTGATTTCAACAATTATAGTAGCTCATCCATTCCCCCAGTACATCTAAGGCACTTTCAAATCACAGATCAAGACACACTCCTTAATTAAATACTAATTGACTTTGACAACTGCAAGTCAGCAAACATAGATCCTCTAAACTTGTGACTTATTATTTGCAGAAACATAGTAATCACTGGCTTTTAAACACTTAGTCACTTAGCATTTCCCTTTAATTGTGGAATATCAAATCAATAGGGATGTCTTATATTAAAACAACAGGCTGGGTACTAAAACTTCTCAAGGAGATGAACACTCAAAGCCATTAGAGACAAAATACATTATCAATTTGAATGACAATAATAGCTTGGCACATCCATTAATACATTAATACTACATGAAGCCATTACATTGTTTCTAGATCTCTATTAATACTTTGTTTGCACATATCTATTAATACAATTAGTGATAACATGAAAAACATTCAATAGTTTTAAAATCTTAAAAAAGAGAAAAAATTTAAAAAGATATATTTGAGAATGAGCATGGTAGTTTTACTACCTATTCGATGACAACGTAAAAAACTATTACCACAAAGAAGAGTACAGTAATTTTTTACACAATTAAGGAAATGTTCTGGAAATTGCATTGCTAAAATATCGTATGCAAGATTAGGACTTAGTTTTGAAACTAATTATTGAGTGAGGCTAGTATGCCATCTTAAACATTTATTTTCATTGTGACCTAAGCTAGGCTCTTGAAACTTGAGCTTCCATTTCTTCATTTATAAAATGAGGATAACTTCTACCACACAGAATATTTACATTAGAAAGCCTATTTTAACATTGCCTTCAACATTGGAAGGTCTTGGTCATTATCAACTCTGTATAGAATTATTATCTCTTAAAACTCACATGATGATTTCCAATTGCATAGATTTATTATTTCTAGTTCATGGGAAAAGAGAACTGAATTTTGCACATGGAGGAAAAGGTCATTATAGGTGAGTTGATGTATTGCAGTAGTTAGAAGCTTAGCCCAGTGCCTAAGAGAATAAACAAATCACAACCTCAGAACCATAGAATACCTTCAACATTATTATTTCTTCAATATTATTCCTTCCTTTGCTTTTCTGACTCTTGCCTGAAAGTCATGTCAGAACATGTGGAAATGAAGGCAAAAAGACTGGTACAAGATTGTAAAAGAAGGGGACAAGGAAATGGGAGCCACAAAAGATCAGGTGTTTTCTAAGTCCTTGGGATCTGACAACATTTGACACTCTTCTTGAGTTTGTCAGGGATATTAAAGTTAAGAAGTCATGCCAGACTTGAAATCTGTGAAGAGGTTCTTTGGCTTTAAACCTGGTTTGTGATCATTCATCTCATTGGTGGTTTAGTTTCATAAAGTGAAGAAATGTAAGAATTTTCCCCAGGACTTGATTTTGGCTTTTGTTCTTAACTTTGACCCAGATACTTGCCCTATCTCAGTTCCTGAAATTGCTCTATTAGGGTACTTTGAGAGGAAACAAGCAAAGGTAAATTGAAGACCTGTCAAAGTCAGTCCAAGATAAAAGGGCACTGGGCTCCTGGTCCTCCCGTAGACCACAGCAGGTATCCAATTTTGATTTCTCCTTGTCCTACTCCAGAGCCAGTGTACCAAAGTCAAATTTCTGTCTTCCTTTTCATTTGTAGCTTGGTTTGATGAATGTCTCCCAGTGTTACACTCAATCAGAAATTGCTTGCTTATTTTTCCAGCAAAGAAAGCCTAAAGCATAACTATATTTTTTCTTTCAAATTTAGAGAATTTAAAAATAAGCTAGTAAACAAATGTCATTAACTGTATCAGATAGTGAAATTCTGCATTATTAAATACATTTTCTTCTTTTAAAAAATGTTCATAATGCAATTCAACAGGCAATCTTAGGTCATTGGAGAGATCAAGACAAAGTTTTTTTAACTAGTTTCCCCAATTCTTGTATCAAAAGATAAATATTTCAAACTGTTGCATAAGCTATGCAGACCATTGTGACATAGTCATCCGATATCAATATGGCTTCAAGTCATTGTGTTTTCATACTTGCAAGTTGAACATATTAAATATATTAATATAGCCACTATTTTCTGGATGTAGAGAGGTTATCTGATGTCTTCCTGGCTTCAATGTGAGAACTTCCCTGATCCTGCCACTCTTGTGCAGCAGTCTTACTCTTTCATATGTCACCCTCTGGGGTAGCACGTGAAGAAAGAGCAGAGAGAAGGTCAGCTTCTGGGTGGACAGCTTGCATCTGTCTGAAAGAAAGGTTCATTTGTTTCCACTTTATGTTATTTTGTTTGAAAAGGGGTGTTTAAGTGATATTGCTTGCTTTTTGGTCTACTAGCATGAAAAATTACAGACCCTGGAGAAACAGGTCAGAAGATTTCAAGGATTTTCCACCTAAGAAATAGTTTCAAAGTCTGACAGGAAAAAAAATTGCAAAGTATTTTTTCTATTGTGGAGGTTTATTGATCAAATTATTAAAACAGTCTTTCATGAAAAAATTTTTAGAACTCAACACATACATATTATACCAACTACTATGACAGGTGGGGGAAATCATTTAATAGAATTAAAGCAGATAGCTGAAGTAGGAATTATAATATATTATTGATGATAATACATCTCCACCCAGCCTCTTCAGAGGGCAGTTGGGGAGTAGTTATTAAACTTTAAGTTCATACAGCCATTGTGTGAGCAATTCTGCAAACACAAATTTACATCCCCAGACATCTTTGTATATCCCTGGCAGTAAATGATAAGGATATTTATTGTAGCACTATTTTGTAACTGTTCTATATTGATAAACCTATTGTTTTCAAGCTTTTTAGTATTCAAAGCTTGCTATATTAAACAGTAGTGACTAAATTGCCTATAAAATGAAGGATATCTATATGAACTGATAAAGTTGATTACTTGTGTGTAATACTCATAAAGGAAAAACTATATAAAGTTAGGCTCAGAAAGAATGTTCATGCATTTAAGTTCTACAAACTAATTTCCTGTCTCCTTTTACTAGATATGTAAGAAGGTGCAACTAGCCCAATGTGTTTGAGAATCAGATTTGTCCCATGTAAATGTGACCCTTGTAATAATCATACTAGATATTTTTATATAAATTGGAAGAATTAGGAAAAAGATAAATATCTGAAGCATATTTTTACTTACCTAACCTTTAAAATGTTAATATTAAATATCACTGAATTGCAAGACTACATTTATAATATTCAAAACAAAAATTACGAAAAGAACATTAAACACAAGCCATTAGTTATTATGAAGTAAAATTTGAAGAACTGATCAATGAATTATGAACTGTATTTTTTAATGTTATACATGTTCTGAGCCCTGTATTCAGTGCTAAGCATACAAACTATGGAACACTGACAAGAGACTTGCTTTATGAGTAAAAGATTCTTGCTTTTCTCTTGAGTATACTGTGTTCCAGCGTTTTACAAGGTATGAAGCAAAGGTACTATAAACACTGTTCATTACTTTAAAAACACTCAAAATTATAGATTCAAATGCCAAAAACCTGAAAATATTATGATTAGTAGACATTGTGCATTTAACATTGTGAATCATAACCAATTCAACGCCTGTTGGCTACATACTTTATTTTGTTTTTATAACAATAACTTGGGTATAGAGGTTGCTATTTCCATTTTATACCTGAGAAATCTGGGGAGAGAAGATATTAAGTCACAGAGGTCTAAATATCCACTTGCATAGGTACTAAATACAGGTTTTCCTTACATTAATTGCTGTACTGTGGACCTTCTTAGTGGCTTTGTTAGGCATGGTTTATTCCAGTAAAGTAATGATGCATATTAATTTAGAATTTTCTTTATACTTAAAACCACATGTTGGAAATTGTTTTTCCAAAAACGTATTATAACATCATATTACTGATAATAATAATTCCAATGATAACAAATACAATGAATACTTTATCATCAACACCAAACTTCATTTTCTAGAATATGTAAAGGTCAAGAAAAAGGAAAGAAAATTGTCGTATGTCATTATAAATTGGTCATTAAATGAATATAATTGATTACATTGAAGGATTCTCATCTATAAATCTGTACGTTCCTGAAGACAATAAAACAAATACTTAAGATACCTGAAAGAAAAGGATGTTTAACTTAACCACCAAGAAAGAAAAGGGGTAAAAGCTGCATAAATGAGGATGTATATTTTCTAGAACTTAAATTTTTTACAAGAAGTTAAGATTATAAATCATAAGAAAATCAGTAGTGCAATGTCTTCACTTTTAGAAGTTAAGTAGCTAAATCATTATAGAATTTATTAATTTATTAACCTATGAATTCATTCATATATTCATTCATTTTTTCCATCAAATTTCATTTATTTACTATTGACTTAAATATGTATACTCTTCCTAGGTGGCACTGGTTAATTGCTGCAGAAAGAGCAGGAAATTGAAAAGATCCATTCATATTTACACCATCAATGGACTGCCATCTCCCCAAAAGGTCTTTTGGTTTTGAAGTCTTTTGGAGAACCTTAGTCTATCAGTCACAGTCTTGGTATGAATAAGTTGTAATACGCAGATGAGAATAATGCATTTTGAAATTTTTATTATGCTAATTTATTATATATGCCCCTGATGTGTAGGTGAGATGGCAGAGAAGAGAAAAAATGTTGCCTGCCTACATGCAAGTTGTCGCAGTTCACAATCATGGTGCAGCACAAAGGATGAAAGATTACATGGAGTCCATGTTCAATTCAAACTCCAAAAAGACCCAGCAGGACTGCTTTTAATGGAGACCCCTCAGTGTGAGAGAGTCTCATAAAGACACCCATGAACTGAAACTTCAGTGGCTTTTTATTGACAGAACCAGGAAGCAAGGATAAAGGGGAAAAAAAAGAATGTCTATACATGAATTCATTTAGAGGACAGAGGAAGGACAGGATAAGGCCAGGGTTGTGTGTTACATGACTGATCCCAGGGCCAATCTAATAAATTGGAGTAGCGGGGAGAGGGCAAGAGCATTCATTCATTAATGCAATGTGTTTGGATCCTACTTGGACTGGTGACCCTGTAGGCTGTCTTTCAATCTCTAACCATGCATTCTGGTAGGTCTTGGGTGCATGGCTCCAAAAGTCCCTTATCTCTGCTTATACATCTCACACATACCTCTGGCTAACATCCCCACAGGAAGGACAATTAAGTTCTTTTTCTGTGTATTGGGTCTCTTCCATTTAGTACTCAGACTCCACTCTTCATTCATATTTCCTCTGGTCTATGCCCCAGAAGACTAGCCTGATTCCTGTGTGGCAGCAAGCTCTCCCAGCCCTGAGATTGTGGTTGTTATACCAATGGGAGAGGTGAGAAGAGAAGCTCCTATCAAACTGAAGGGTCATAATTGGAGAGTGGAGCTGAGGAATCATTCATTCTTTAGGAGCCTCATCTGATGTTTCTTTGATCTGACTATTTCCTACATTTGGCCTCAGCTGCTTCAAATGTACCCCCACATCCACTTCTTTCCAGACTCTGATAGTCACCCCACCTTTTCCTTCAAGCCTAGACATGGTGGTATTTTCCCACTAACCATCCCTGATTTATTTTACCATCAGTTAAGTCTTTTTCTAAGTGCTATATAAAGCCTTTAGAAAAGACACACACCCTTGCATTCTCCTCAAGTTACCTGAATATGCCACTTTTGATTTTTAATGTGTATATGAAAAAAAATTAAATACAATTTTGTCTTCCACCAGTAAAAACAAAATGCAGATTTTATATTCAAATTATTTGTTAAATTACCCAAAGATATTTTTAATTAATAAGTGAGAAAAAAGTTTTATTAGATTGGTATATGTTAGCTATTTATTTCATACTACTTATTAAGCAAGTATTTATTAAATAGAAAGGAAATGGAAAAAGAACTATAGTATGCTCAGCTTCTGCATCTAAATACATATCACTGTGCTGCATCTATTTTAAAGTATTCTGAGACTAATGCCCACAAATTAGTCCCATTTTTCCCAGACTGATATGAAAGACTGTCCTGTGAGTGTCTGTCACACTCAAGAGATTAGAAAACATGTTCATCCTATTCAAAAGGAAAAATTTCAACTTTAAAGAATGAGTATTGAGGGCCAGGGATTTAGCTCAGTGGTTTCGCTGCCTGCTGCGCAAGCGCAAGGACCCGAGTTCAATCCCTAGTACCAAAAAAAGCAGCACCATTTGTAGTAGCTAAATCTTGGAAACAGCTCAAATCCCCATCAACTGGTGACTGGATAAAGAAGATGTGGTTTTTCTATAAAATGGAGTACTACTCAGCCATGAAGAATGATAAACTAGGGGCATTTATCACTGTATGGATGCACATTGAGGCCATGCCCTTAAGTGAAGTAAATAGGACACGAGTGTAAATACCAGTTAGTTTCTCTGGTGTGAGAAACTGCAAGAGGAAATGAGGACAAAAATGTAAAATAAGTAATGTAAAATAGTAAGAAAAGGTCCAACATGGAAGGGAAACTGGGTGGGGGGGGGTATGAGAAGAGAAGGGAAAAATGGAGACAAATTTTTGTAAATAGTGAGAGGCGAAGGGGTGGGAGAGAAGGAAAGGGAATGGGGAAAAAATAAGAACCTAGCTATATCATGTACAGGTACAAATTCCCAACGATGAATGTGATCGTAAGGTACATCTAAAATGTACCAATAACCTTAATGGAAAATAAAAGAACAAGTATTAATGGAAGAAAACCTAATACTTTGAGGCTATTTTGCTTAACTATTTGCTAATAAATAGGGACTGTGTTCAGGCTGCATTGAACACTACTGGTGATGGCGTAAAATACAGAAACAGCATTAAGACATTGTCTTTGAATGAAGGCCAATCTGAATTCAGTATATTACGGTTGAGTGCAGTGACAATTGTCTATAGTCCCAGCTACTTGAAGCAGGAGGATCCCTTGAGCCCAGGAATTTGAGGCCAGCCTGGGCAACATAAGACCTTATCTAAAATTACCATCCTGTGGGAAATTGAAAGGTCTAGAGATATTTTGCTTGGTTGCTTACATGAGTAATCACATCATCATCATCAACATCATTCTCTCCATTGTAATAATGAACTACATATTGAAAATAATACTACTTATACACCAAGTCAAATATTAAATATTCCAAATTTCATTTCGTAACTACTATATGTTTTCTCTTCTGTAGAATGTCTAAATGTGAGGAATTCATGAGATGATGAATAAAGCTGAGGATAAAATTGCAAATAAAGTTATCTGATATGATTTGGAGCACTATAACTATTTGGCTCCACCTAATGAAATATGCTTGGTTTACCTTGCCAAACATGTCACAAATATCAGTCCCTATTATAACTATGTTATTGACTAAAAGTCTACTAATTGACACCCATAGTCTTCTATGGACATGGCTTTTTTTTTTCTTTTTGCTGCTGCTTCTGTTGTTGGTGTTACAAAAATGAATAGATCTCTTCTTATTTGCCTATTAATTCTTCTTTCTTACAAAGAGCTAGTCTTCAAAATGTACTCTTTTATTCCTTGCTCTTTCACTTAATAACATATCCTAGGTATCTTTCCATGTTGGCTCTTAGAGTTTCTTTCATTATGTTGTATTTTAGATACACAGCATTCACATTTTTAGCCAGTTTTTACATATGTAAACCTAAAAGATTATAAAAAAATACAAATAATGCTGCAAGTGTTTGAGGTTATATATCTTTGTATTGTTTGCTGTGGGTTCATTTCTTTCCAGCTTGATCAAATGTAAATAAACACATTTTTACAGAGCAAGACCAGGTCCAGACATCTCATAGTTGGGCCGGGGATTTAACTCAGTGGTTCCGCCACCTGCCTCACAAACGCAAAGACACAAGGTCGATCCCCAGTACCAAAAAATTTTAAAAATTTTAAAAATAACCCAGAGATCCCATAGTGCATTCATTTCTCTTGTGTGTTTTAGCATTTCCAAAATTTGCAACTGAATAAAAGACCTGAAACAAATATTAAGCTCTTGCTATTCTGACATACTCAGAAGATAATTGAGGGGTCTCTGAGGTTTCCTCTTTTCTTCTCCTGTAGATACTTCATGATGCCTCTTGAGGCTTTATTAAGTTCTCCTCTTCTGTCCTATTTTTTCCATCACAGCACTTAATACACTTAATATTGTGCATTATAATCATTGATTTTCCTGCCATTTTCTCCTTTCATAAGGGAAGTGAATACATCTTATTGACCTTTCAGTGACTACACCTTATTGAACTTCTCTATCAAATGCCTGGAGTTGTGTAGAAACTTAGGAATATAGAGATTAATAAATAGAGGAAGATGAACATAAAAAAAGATGAAAAGCCTAGGAGGACAGGTAAAATGTTCCTTTTTTCACATGAATTTTACTATCTCTTTCCCAAATGCTAAGTACAAAGTGGCAGTTGTTCAAACACAAATTATTTCCTCATTCTTCTCAGGAACTTAAGTGTTGTATTAGAATCTCGTCATCTGTCCATTCAAGAGACTGTGAAAGTAGAAGTTCAGAAACCACATGTAGAGACTGATTTTTACCTAGATAAGTGATCTGTCCATGTCTTAAACTGCACATTATAACAAGACATAGAAAAAACTTGAGGGTACAAGTAGGGTATAATCAAGATATATTGATGCTGCTCTTGTCGAAAATTATTAACAATGGTATTTCATGTCATCAATATGATCATTACAACATAAAAGAACAGTTCTAATAATCTTTCATTGATCATATTAATAAAATAGCTGTACTATGAGTTCCTGCCTTTGAAGGGCATAAAATATGATGTCTTCACTTTTAGGGGAGAATTTAGCTGTAAGCAAAATGTGGGGTAGTTCAGTCTTTATTTTGGTGGTGTATTTTTATTAAATAAAAGGCCTTTTATAAGGGTGATGACTCTCTCTATAGAAAGTTGTATTGAAAAGATGCTTCCTACTTACAAAATTGCCTCATCCCCACCCACATGGTTCTTTTGAAACTATTAATCACAGTGCCACCTGGTTCCCTGAAGCAAGTGTATGTGAATGATTCAGTTTGCAAAGACACGGTATGTTCTATGCAACTACTGGTCCAAAAATGATAAAAATGATTAATGCAATATTCTTCAGAGTAACTCAAAGTAAACAGTCTCTAAACATTGGATGACAATTTTCAAGACCCAATTTAAACCTAGTACTACCATACTTTCAGTCATCTAAAACTGCGTGAGTAATGTTTACTAGACAATGAAGCCTGCACAAAAGAAAGCAGAGCCAAAAGAGAGAGAAGGAGATGAAAAGCCCTGAAAATATTATAAGAACACAGGCAGCAGCTAAACCTGAAGCAAACCATCTCTTAATTATTGAATTATATAAAACATGGAGCCATTCACACTCTCTACTAATTTATTTTATACAGAATCTTCCCCATAAGTTCTGTACATTATTCTATACAAATTTCTTAATTTAATTAATTAATTAAATTGTTTGAGAAAACGTATGTTTTCCCATTGGAGACTTGCTTCTATATTTAGAACTAACCAGTTGTTTCTTTTTCTGCACATTAGTTTCATCACATCTAAAATTGGATCTCTGTTACTTATATCACAGAATTATCATGAAGTATGAATGAGGTTATTACATGTGCCCACTGTTGTTGTTTTATAAATATTACTTTTCTGACCAATATCAATTTTTTTTTGACATCTCAATTCTACTTTAACTGAAGTATATTGCACATCACTTAAGTCCACAGGAATTTCATAGGTTTAAAAGAATGATATTTTATTTAAGATAATTTAATAAAACTAATAAATACTTGGTCATGAAACAGAAATAGAATCTAAAATGTTTCAAATCACCTGTAAGATCAAGCCATATCTTTCACCAAACAAGTACACTGAATTAAGATGTCATATATTAAGTCGAACAAGTATCTAATTGGCACAAAATATATTGGATGAGAACTTTATTTAAACCTTCTTTGGTGAAATCCTAATATTTAAAATTAAAGACTGCAAAACATATCTGACCTTATATGTGCATCAAAAATATGATATTCATAGCCTGGGATTTAGCTCAGTGGTGCTGCCGCCTGCCTCGCAAGCGCAAGGTCCAGAGTTTGATCCCTGGTACCAAAAAAAAAAATATGACATGCAAACTGTAACAGATTATAAGAAGGTATAGCTGTAAACATCTTCCCTTCTATGGTCACTTAGAGCAAGATGAAATATTTTCAGAAAGTGACAAGTAGATTAAAGATGTTTTGAAGACTCTAATGCTTTTTCTAAAGTTCTAATGAGATGCAGATTAATCTTTGTATCAAAAATCATGTGAATTTTATTTTTATTTTTTGGCTTTTCTGGGGCTTGAACCCAGAATGTAGTGTAGCACTACATTCTTAGCCCTTTTATTTAATTTTAATAAGACATTTGGTGCATTGTCAGACCTGGCTTTGAACTTCAGATCCTCATGACAGCCTTGTTTGTAAATGTGCAGTCTCTAAGTGTTTCACAATTAGCTACAAAACTGAAAATATTCGCAGAAAAATGTAGAATTCACTGAAAATTTCCAGAAGATAAACACCCTTTTAAGGCATGCCTGTAATCAATAGATGCTGAAAGTAGATCCACGTTCTTTAAATCCAAATACATTTTTTAAGGCTAATATGAAAATTGTGCTGTTGATTTCTTAGACACTTTCCTAGGAATAATTCACATAGGGACACATACACAAATATGTTCCAGGGCACCAAGGACATCTTAAAGGTCAGTTTTCATTTCATATATAAAATACTGGACTATTTATAAGCGGATAAATATTGATAGCTGTATCAATTTGGTAATAATTTTTTTGTAGATGCTGGGAATCAAACTTAGACATCATGAATGCAAGGCAAGCACTCTACTGGTGATCTATGTTCCTGGACCTGCTAGTAAATGTTTTGGTTCATATTTGTCCTCCCTAGTTAATATCTGTAACTATTGCAATCCCAAAGAAGATTGGAAGGATAAACTGGGCAAGTATTTAGATGAAAATGCCTACATCCTCTTGTTGGTATGTACCCAGACAGAGCCACCCTTCAAATGTGCAAGGCCCTAGGCCTCAGTGTGGATTATGGGTCAAACTCAAGGCATTCCATCCATTATGTTTTGAATTAATTAATTAGGGCAGTGATTTGTGATCTGCTGTGGATTTTCCCAGACCTTTCACAGAAGAGGTTTTAACATTTTTTTTTCTGGAAGATTCTATGAAGAATGAAAATTCCAAAATGGCCCTATCTACAGAGTCGAAGACAATATTGTATGAAAGAATCGATGAATCTTGAAGAGAACAATTTATATGAAATAATCTACAAAGAATTAACACATGATATAAAATTCTACTTTCAAAATTTCTTCATGTCAGTAGAATTATCCAAGATACTAGAATATCCAGGTGAGTTTTCAGCATATTCCTTCCCTATAGGCAATCTACAAACACCAAGTTCTTATCCAAAGTCAGTGTTAGTATTGAAATGCATGGGGGATTTGCTGCACAGCATCAGAGTCTATTGTCATTGAACAAGGACTGACATTTACGTACAATAGGTCCATTTTGTGCCTTTTAATTTTTTTTTTAACTTCAACAGGACTAAAATACATCAGTCATTTTCATCACTACTATCAAATAAACTTAAGTTAAAAATAGAGACAAGATATCTTTAAATTAAAAGTGTTTATTGAATTGTTCCAAGTGATAGCCAAAAACAAAAGAATCAGCCCTGAGACAAATTCCTTAAGCTGTTACTGCCAAACATATTATTATAGACAGCTAAGTTAGATAAAAGTATTACAGGAGTCAGATGGGGCTATGCCCTCGAGGGAGTCAATGCAGAAGATGAGAATACAACATGACTGTGGCTGGAGGCACATCTGTTGAGGTCTAGGCCTCCAGATGGGGAAGAGGTGACCTGGCCTGTGTGCCTCCCTGAGGGATGAGCAATAGACAGGATTGTGCTCACCTAGCCCAGTGAAATCTGAGTAGACATCAGTTGCCCCAGTGGTTGGCCAGGACCTGCTGGTTCATCTCTTCTAAAAAAGGTCCTTGTTATGCTCACTTCAGCAGCACATATAATAAAAAGGTTCTGGTTCTTTCTATGTACACTTGCTATGGGACCTGCTTACCCACTGGCTCAAGATTACTTAAGTGCCTAAACTCATAATCTTATTGGTTGATCACAGTGTTGTCCTGCATTGTACCCACCTAATGATTTTGGACTCCCTTGTGATTTTCCTCTAAAATATCTTCTATAAAGTGGGGTTTGCAGCAACCCTTTTGGGTCCCCTCCTATTTCTCAGGAGCTATAGCTTTCTCTTTCAATAAATATTTCCAACTCTTAACATCTATTGTTCCTCAGAATTCATTCTTCAATTCTGGGCAACACAAATTCAGAACACCTGACATCTAGCAGGTTGGGAGTTTCACTTATTTCTGGTATGATCAGTATGAGGATAAACCAGATATCTTCTCACAACAAAAACATGTTTACCTCTAAATGTTAATAGTGCTAACATGAAACCCATGTAATAGATACAAATAAAATAGTTTGTATTATTATCCATATTGTTTGATTTTCTCATTGGAGGAGTTCCATATCTTCGTATGTTTTAAGCAAAATAGTCATCTTGATTAAGTTCTTCATATCACTCCAAGTCTGAAAAAAACAAGATGGGCTAAGATTTTCACCCACATCTATCTTACTCCTCTCACAGCCCCTAATTTTTAGCTTTTTCTATACCTCATCTTATACAATATAAAAAGTCATAAGAATATAACCTCTGTAGCTTGGAGGTATCTCTTTGTTAGTCAGCATACCAGTGATCTCCCACTATCAAATTTTGAAACCTTCCCAACCTGCCTACATTCATGAATACATTTTGTTTTACTGTGGACTGAGGATTTAGTTTCTATTGTAGAATGGGGGCTTGCAGTCTGTTTCTGAATTGAATGCTGAAGAAACTTCAGCTTTAATTAAAATGATAGTATCACCATTTAAAGGCTAAAATACCTACCAGGACACAAGTAATAATGACCCAGTTTTTTATGGCTTAGCAGGCTGACTATCACAAGAATACATTTGTGGCTAACTTGCTTTGACAAAGAGGAAGACTGCTTTTCTAAAGATATGAATTCTCGATCTGATTGCTTCTGTGAAGAACACTTAAAGAGGGTTAGGAAACTCTGATTGGAAAAAAAAATCACTTCGTGTTAAGAGTTCCATAGTCAACTGCAAGATAAGTCCAATCAACTTTGCCTGAGCAAACTTGTCCACAGTTTTGCAAACTGTTGAGTGATACACACACAGCACACACAAACACACAAACACACATCCTCACCCTGCTCACCACAACAGAATAGAACAGGGACGGCAGCTTTGGATAGCTTGAGCAAAGGAAGGGAATAGGAAGAGAAATACCCAGTGATACAAAGTGCAGATGGCTTCTTTACTCATTATTCCCACTGAATGGAATTTCTTCTCAGTTCATAAAAGTGTGCAAAGATGGCTTCTACATCATCATATTATCACATTTATCCATCTCCTTTCATAAGCTGCATATAGGTTTGCCTTCTTTCTTAATTAAGATTGTTGCCTTCTTACATTAGCCAGAACTCCCACCAATGTTCAAGTCGTTGTATGAAAGTGAAGACTCACTGTCTATTGTATTCTTTTCTGTATCTTCTGTACATAGAATGCCATTTAGTCCATGCTAGGTAGACAAAAATACATTTTAAGATAGTTAACCAAGGCTGTGGGTTTGTATACAAAAAAGAAATGCAAAGGTGTTTAACTGGCTAGTCAAAGTCTTCTGTATGGAGTATGTCCCTTTGCCCTGTTGATCACCATTCAAGATACGGTGCTCAGCATTGTAAGGGAAGAAATATTTCAATAGGCATTTTGCAAGTGTCACAATCATTAGTCAAATAAATGAATTTATTTTTAGTGCTAGTTTATCAATATGAGTTAAATATCTTATGCTACAGCCACATTTTCAATAGTTCCTAAATATTGCATATTTTAGGAGACTGTAATTACTGCAACTGTCCACAGTATGTAAAAATTTGAAATAAAAAGAATGAACAAAAATTATAAAAATTCTTAGACACAAATAATATGAACTAACAATTAACATTTGTTGTTTCTGGATATTCTTCTTTTTTATGGCTTTCTATATTTTCAGATCCCTCATTCTGTGACTGCTCTTCTTTACCTCTCTCAATAAATATGTAAATAAACAATAGATATAATACTTTTCCTTTTCTGTAATGAATCTGAATACAGATTTGTCTGAGTATGTATTAAATCTATCATGTAATTTATGGTATGTTTTCCTCTTATGTTTCTAGTTAAAATGCTGTTGTTTTCCTGGTCATTAACTTCATCCTGGCAGGCAAACATGTGTTTGGGGATGAGGAAAGGAGGTAGAGAGTACCTACAGAATAGCTTAGCAAAGATGCCTGCAGAACAAAGGACTCTGACTCATAGATGTCCCTCCTTGAGATTGCTGTGATTACACAAACTTGCTGTTTTTATCTCCTCTATGAAGTTACATCTTCCAGACAGGTAACTTTGGTCCATAGCTAGATATCCTCTCAATCGAAAATTCAGGAAACATTGACACAACTGTGTACTTTGTGGCCTGCATTTCAAACCTCTGTGTATCTCTTTCTGCACTTGTTACAACAAATGTCTTTAGATAGAATCTAAAAACTGTGATAGTTGAATTATCGTACTGCCTAAATAATTTTGAATCTTGTCAAAAACCTTGGATGGGGTAAAATATGACGGACTTTTCCATCATTTAACTTGCATAAAGGACCAAGCTCTTTCCACAGACAAAAACAAAGATTGAGCTAAGAACATAATCCTGATACTGAGGTTGACACACTGTTCTCAAACAGAGAAAGTGATCATGCTGCTGTGGTTGTCAAGGCTGTAAGATGCTCTGTGACAAATTCAGGGAACCTCTTCTTTTATACAATATTACAATCTGTGAATAAGCTACCAGAACTATAATTTCTCAGACTTTGAATCTTAACTAAATTCTAACTATTTGTTTTTAACTGTAGACTTTGTACACCCAAGGGTCCAAACCCAGGTCGAAGAGTGTCTTAATCATGGGCTCAAACAGTAAGATATGTGAGAGGATTTACAATGGCGAGAGCAAAAATACCGGAAGTTCAGATGCCTCGATGAATACTGTTTATTATTCTATTCTGATAACACTCAGTATGTACTGTTAGTAGGTAGACAGGTACAAATAGGTAATAGAAACTACAAGGGAAAACACAAGGAGCAAGCACATTTGACAAACCTCCTGTCATCTTCTAGAAATACTTGAAAGCCTGGACACATTTATTTTGTACCAGCATTGAAAGGTGGAGGCAATTATTATCAAAACAAATTTTACAAAACCTACAGATAGACGCCGAAGGGAAGTTTTACTTTACTCTCTGAACTGCCATCAAGAACTAGATGTCCATGTAAAACTTTCCCATGTACATTTTCACTGCCCTTATACAGAAAACCCTATCATTATGGTTCAATTCTTTTCAGATTACCTATCAGTTCTAGTTCATGAAAAAATAATTAAAGTAGTAGAACAGTTAAATTTGCAATCAGAATTTTACTTGAAGAGGATATTATCAGCAGAAGAGGTTGAGAAGAGCCCCCAGCGAACAATCTCTTTTGATGATGGTGGAGTCCGAGGAACAATGAGGATCCCAGAGAGGACCCTACCCCCACCCCAGACCTCACCCCCTTGTGCTTCTGAATGACAAACAGCATTGACTCAGTAGTCCCATGCTCAGTAAGTTCTTTAAAGGGAAATGGCTTTCCCTTGGTTCACTAATGAGACAAAACTTCCAGCATACCTTGCTTAGTTTATTTTGCTGGCTGTAATTTCTGATAGTACCATTTAAAGGTACATCTCTCTTCTGAAAACTTTTAGAAACTCCTTCTGTAAATAGTGTCTCAAGTGTAAATCCTTTTGGGTAGAATCCCTTCTTTCACAAAATTTCATCTGAGGATAACATAGGGAGGCAGAAACCTTGCATGATCCCAATTCTCACTGAAAAGTGGAACATTGTCCTTAATATATACAAAGTGTACTAAAAACAGAAGAGAATAAACAGTGTTTTCATTTGTATTTTATTTTGCTTATTCCAAAAGTCTTTGTTTCCCTTTCTGCTGGGCTGCCACCTGTCCCTGGCAGATGCTTTCTTCATTAATCCTTTGAAAATGACCATTGCCAGCTCACTGCCTGAACTCTCAGGGTTCTTAGCTGGATAACTTCTATTCTTCAGAAAGTCATATCATTCAATCATATTCATATTTTGCTGTCTCTCGGTCTCTGTCTCTCTTCTTCTTCCTCTTTCTTCCCTCTACCTCCCTCCTTCCCATTTTGCTTTCTTTGGTGTATGCATCTTTCTTCTCCAGAGTATATTATAAAGTGAGTGTAATTGGTGAGTGCAATTAGTAAGTGCAATTCTAATATCCTTCCAAATCTATACAATTTGTTTGTGTTCTAAGAAATACTACTTCCTTCTCTGTGATTGGTTTACTAACCTGGCGGACAACAGTTTGACAAAAGAAATAAGCTGTTTCCCCTTAGTCTCCGAGGAAAAAGAAAACTACAAGAAAACTAAATTGCTTAACACTAATGTCATGTTCATTTACGAATATTGAAATAAAATAACAATTTCACTTCAAAAAGTGTCTTGACTTTTTCCTAAATTACTCCAATTCCAAGAATGTTCTTTGTTTACTGTTTTTGTTTATCAAACATAGAAATTTAGGGATGTGGTCAGCAGAAAAAATGTTTCCAGGTGCAGCTTATTAGAGATAACTCTCCCTTTGTCCTCATATGACCATGATACAACTTCACCTAGTCCCAACTTGCTTCTGAACTTGAATAGATAAGATATGAATTTATCACTCTTGTTTTCATTTCAGCTTCATTACCATATGATCTTGAGCTAGTAACTTAACTTCTATAAATCTCAAATTTTTACTATATAAATCGTAGATTAGTAATGCCACACTTCATGTAGGATTATCTGAAATTTAGAATGACAAGTAAGGCCAAAGGCACTTGATATGCTTCTTGAGGTATAATGGATGCTCTGTAAACTTTAGATTCTGTTATCTCACATTTCTCACACAGTCTGCTGATAATTTTCTATAAAAGATTACTCTGCACTACAACCCCCTGACCTTAGTTGTTATATTCTGGTTTGCTTTCAGTATTGACTGAAATAAGAAATACAGACATAAGTAAAATTCCTAACTAATTTCTTCGTAAACAAAAGTTATTAGTTTATTTTTTTCTTTACATGGCATGGCCATCCATTTCCTTTGACTTTCCCATATAAGTCTGTTAGTTACTTCATTAGCTCATGAGAATTCCTGTGCCACAACTGGAAACTTTGACATACTTGAGGCGGAAAATAAGGAATGGATAGATCCATGGCTTGAAGACAGAAAAGGTAGATCACAGAAATCAAACTTAGGATAAATTTTCCTTATCATAACTATCTCTGCAGCTCACCAGGAACATCTTCAAAGGCCTGATGTGAATTGAACAGATGTCCTGCCTTTTAATTTAATTTCTGCTTAATTTTATGCAAGGACTAACCATTTTTCTTAAGTCATTTTTATTACAGTTCATACAAGAAAGAGCTCTTGCAAGTAATTACTTCATAAAACTTGAGGGAATAAATCACAGAACTTCAGGATTAATAGCAAATGCAAGCATGAATCTTTCTTATATGCCAGGAGAGAACCTCCTGAAATAATATACTAAAATCGTAGCATGCTAAAGGAGGGATGGACATAGCTGTCTTATTTTGTCTCTGGGAGAAACTGAGGCTCCCAAGTTCACAGTTACTATATGTTGTTTGGCCTGCCAACACTGGGACTGAACCTTTACAAACACCTGTGGAAGAATAGTATTAACCTAGGAAAAGAAGTTATGTAACTTGCCAATTGATGCCAATAGTCATTGACTAAAATAGAACTACAAATATAAATCTCATTGGTGGCAGGGAATTGTGAAAATTAAATAATAAAATTTACATGTACCATGTTTTTGAGGATGTGCCTGATAACCTATCATGTCATATGTAGCAAGTATTATTTTACCCACCTTCCTCTGAGAAGATCCATTATCTTCCAAAATGAGTTGGAAGGCAGGAGGGGTCAGTGCCTTTGAATCTAGGCTCAGATGCTGGGATTGGTCTCTTGGGTACAGCAAGAAGACAGGGCAGTTGTGAACCCATCCCAACTGTGTTGAAAAATGTTTGCTACAGTTCAACATTTAGAATTTAGGTCTGATTCCTTGGAGACCACTTTTTCACTTCTAAGATAACTTCTCTTAGTATAAATGGAGGAAAAAGAGTTTTTGGGAAAAAAAGCATCAGGCCAGTCATATTTACTAGAGTGTGAATATTTTTCAAAAAATAACTGAACTGTCAAACATTCCAAAAGAAGGCTATGAGAGATTAAAATGTAGTTACATGCAGTTTCAAACTCACAATAAATTGTACAATTAATCTGGTCAGAATTTACTTGGGAGACCTTCTTACATTGAGAAATAGGCTTCCCTAGGTTAGAAAGGCAGAATAATTAGTACTAATTAGCCAAAATTGTCCCTCAAGACAATCCAGCTTAATGCATAAATTCTACATTTGCCAGGACTCAGAAGAGTAAAGTGATTTCTTGTTTACAGTCAAGCAAGGGAAAGATTAGGAAGCACAATTTATCACCTGAAATCCACTATGCTACTTCCACAATGCTGTTTCCTCAAATGGTAGGTACAAGTAAGAAAAATAGATAAATTCTGTGAAATATAAACTTTGAAAAATGTCAATATTTAAGAAAATAGATTCACAATAGAAGCAAAAGAATAAGTATTGTATTGTTGTGTGGAAAACTTGGAAGAAAAGCTGAAGTCAAGAATCTAAGAATATTCATAACTTCCAGAAAAAATACTAATTAGCAATATTGAATTTGACAGCGAAGGAAGTGATGGAGAGGATAATAGACAGAAGATATGTTTGATTGAAGGTTATCTCACTTTATATTTTTATCATCCTAATTAACATTTGGAGAGGTTGACAAGGAACAGGATGAATGTGGTTGAAAGGGAATATATTTAGGTATTTTAGGAGCTCACTGGTCTAAAGGTAGAAGAGTGGCACCCAGTTACAGCCAGTTTTGTGGGGGGGGGGGTAGTTTTTGCCAGGTTGTCTAATTTTTCATAATAAACCTAGATTGCCTTGTGACATATTCCATCATCTCTGGATAAAATAAAACATTTTTTGGCAAAATAATATAGGTAATTTATTTGCACACTCGACACATTGCCTCTCACGTGACAGTTCACAGTGAAATTGATAATATTGAGCCAGTTGGGTGTTCTCTTCTTTCTACTTCGTAACTAGAAAAGACATTCAAAGAAAGGCAGAAAGGCAAAGATGGAAACCTAGCCAATTTATTTGTTAAGGAGTAAGCAAAGGAGAGAAATCTGACAGAGCAAAGTGGGTAGTAAGATAGAAAGAGGCTCACATAAAACAGAATGGAGACCAGAACACTGATGGAGCCAATTGCATCAAATTCACTCAACTCTTCACGAAACCAGAGCCTGAAAATAGCCACCGACTTTGTCAATGACTAGGTTATTGATAACACTGATGCAGACTATATCATAGTTTGATATTAAGAAAGAGATTTATAAGTGTTTTGAACAAAACTGGGGTTGAATAGATGGAATTTAAGAGCACAACTTAATGAAATAATGCTACATTTACCTCTTCATTCTCCTTTCCCACTCCAAAGGTTCCAATGATTTCCAGTTAGCTGAATGCGAAGACACTTGACACATGAACATTGTTGAGGGAAAGACTCCAGGTTTTAAAAGATTTATTTAGTTGAAATGTAGTTAAAAGACAGGTAATATTAAAGAGATCACCAAGAAGTAAGGAAGAAAAAACAATAGATATTAGTCAGTATGATTACTGTGCTTACAATTTTAACTTCATCATGTTAACTTTTCAAAGAGGAAAGTCCATAAATTATTCTTGTATTTTATATTTGCAGAAGCCAGTTCTAATTCTTATGGTGATACAGAGTTTTATACCATCATTACAATGGGTATAATATTAAGATATGCCATAGCCGCAGTCTCTGACTTAGGCCACATCCACTCAATCCAATCTCTAACTTCTGTTGCAGCCATGGCAGACAGTTCTCATAGTACAAGAAACAGTTTTATGTCTAAAATTTCCATCATTCCCTTCTGTTTTCGACTTCAGATTTTTGTGACAAATGCTTGGGAACTTGCTCAATGGATGTATGGGACAACTCAAACTCATAATGGAATTCACATGCCTAGTGGTTAGGCTGCAACAAAGGAGAATAGAAATTGTATACAAATGTCTCTATCTGTCATCTTGCAGTGTGACACTCTCAACATGGTATCTAGGAAGCTTCAGTAGGATCGAGACCCAGATGTCCACAGTGGAAGCTACATCCTTTGATCAGGTCCTGCTTTCAGGAGGATTCTAAGACACTCAGAATAGCTGGGTGATTTTTAAGAGGTTAGTTAGATAGAATTGTATCCAACCTTCAGAACCTATGATATATTTTGCTAAGTTGCCCTTCTTTGCCTCATACCAAAACAAGTCTGCACACAATGAAATGAAAAGATTTGGAGAAAGATCAAGAAAGACATTATGGGATATTTAGGAGTGATACAACTGGCAGGGCGGGGAGCAGGATAGAGTAGAAATAAGAATCTCCTAGAGGCAGGGACAGAATCTCCTGTCTTTCCAAGATAGGTGTGTTCTTGCAATGCACTATCCCTCATTGCATAGCCAAACACATTTGAACTCATCTGTAATTCTCTCATGGAAGAAGATGGGTGTCCAGCTTTGCCCTTTTAATGCTTCCTGGGTCTGAAAGTTTGCTGTGTTTTCCTTGGGTAGTTATTTGTTCCCTTTGCAATTTCACCAGTATTTTTGATGTTTTTGACAGTTCAAATTTGCGTGCCATTTCGAAAGCAACAATGTACAAACATCTGAGTGCTTAATTTTATAAGAATTTTCAAAGAAAAGGAAGGCATTTTCTCCCAGATTTGTCATTCCTTATCTTAATGAGCCTTAAATTGTAGATTAACCAACACAAACTTATGAGATTTCACTGTTAAACTTAATAAAGGTTTTACAAACCTTTTGACACAATGTTTGAATCTCCACTTAAAATACGAAATCACTTGAGACCCAGGAAGAGTGTTATTAAAAGGAACATTGGGGTAACAAAAGTCAAAATAGAATTACAAAATTATTTGAAACAAATTTTTACTAAAGAGGAACTCAAAAATTCTTCATACTAGAAATATGACCTAGGAAATTATATCAATAAGACTCACATGATTCACCATATGTATGATTCCTAAACTATTTCAAAAATTTAAAAACACATAAAATTGAAGATGGAGTGTATGTCAGTGGTACAGCATGTGCTTACCATGACCAAGGCCAGGCCCTGGCCTCAATTCCCAGCACTGGGGAAAATGTACATACCAAAGAAAATAATTATTTTCAGCCAGCATATTTTCTAGAAAGCAGATCACATTGAATGCAAGGTTACTTGGTGCTGCCAGGTTTAGAAATATAAATGTAGCTATACAGCCAATCACAGCAGAAAGAGAGCAGGACAAGGGACTGGTCCTTTCTTATTTTGTAGGAAGACACTTTTAATTCACTACAAATCCAAGTACAAATGACAGAAGTAGACAAATAGAACAAAGAATGAGTATTTTGACAGGATATGAAGGTGAGCAATTATGACTGAAAAATATTTTTGATAACTTCATATTGTGATAGCCACATAAAGGTAATATACTTAGTGTGCATTTATACGATTATTTATTTATTTATTCATTCATTCATTCATTTGGTGATGACTCCCTGATATATCCTGACTCCCAGTTTCCCTGCAGAAACTCATTCTTCTATCCTCCATAAAATTTACTTTATTACATATTTTTAGGAATATGCAAAAAGGAACTTGATTTTATACTTTTTAGAATAGAGAATACATATACAAATTCTGGTACAGAACCAGAGAGATCAGGAAAAATAGCACTTTACCCTTTGGTTTCCTTTCCCTAACATTTATTTGCTGAAATATACCTATTAGAGGGCTTTGGATTTCCACAGGGGTTACAAGAAAGGATTTAGTAGATATATTAACTTGAAGAGGGCCAGTTGCTCCCAGCTGACATGGGAGTTACATAGGTGATAGCATGAAGAAAACACGTTGTTAGCAGTTACACACACATTCACACACTCACACATACACACATACACACACACACACCACAATGTAACTAACTGAAAGTAAAACTCAATTTTTCTCTATTTTCTGTATTTATCACAAAGCACTAGTTGTTAACTGTGAAGTTATTTGGATGAGAAATATATATTTATGGCAGATACCTGATCTTTTAGATTTCAGGATAATTTTTGTTGAAGAAGTTTTATTAAAGCTGTTTTAATTAAAGAGTTGTACAGTTTATGGAATCTTACATAGGAAAAAAACTTCTTCCCTTACTTCCTGCAAAAATATGGTGCCTATCTGAGTGCAACACTGTTGTGACATTAGGGAACCCTAATTTGAGAATCATGAATGCAATATCACATTTATAGATGGAGAAAGAGGGATCTCTAAAAAGAAAATGGATTTTCCATCATATAGCATCAAAGGTTCTGAAGTGAGCTTAGAAACCAAAGTATCTTGGACCCAATACAATCCTTGCTCTATTGCATTACCGTGCTTGTCTTACCTAAGATTTTATGGATCATAAATATTTGACTCCAGGTTCTTTACAATTGTGTTTACTGCTGCTATGAAAATTAACATTTTCAAATGAAGTTGTTCATATTTGAGTATATAAAATCATTGAAACAAATATGTTGTATTACACTTTAAATATATTTTCACTCATACAATTGTTATTCTTTTGTCACCACTTCAAATATCCCCATTAATACAATCATAATTAGCATAGTAATAATTCATATTGCTACTCTTTCCTCATGAAAAAATGTGGTACCAAAAAAGAGCTTAATCTTCCTGGTGACAAGTTGTCAATGAAGGTAAAAACATGAACCAATACAGCAATACAATGCTTTCCATTATTTTTTTTAAAGAGGACAAATGGCACAGAAGTAAACTGCAGGGAATTGAAGAGAAAAACAAGCAGTAAATACTGTATTTTCACCAGAGAAATGAAGTAAAGAAAGAAACTCAAAAGAGATCTGGATAAGGATGAAATGGCATGGAAAGCAAGCTTCCCAAAGAAGTAGAACATGGATATATATGGAAGTTAAGCCTAGTGAAGTCTGTGACCATATCAAGTTTTATGGACATATTATCAGTTTCCTATATCTTCATTATCCATTTTTAATTAATGCTATGCTTTGGCTTCAGAGCAGGTTCTATAACCAACAGGAGTGGTTCCCTAGAAAGTGGATCATGTAGTGATAACATGATAATCTGAATAGAGAATAAAATCCCTTAGAGAAAAGAGTGATGAGAAGAGTTGATTGGGCCCAGGATGAATAGTGATGCTTTCTCAGTCTCACACTTCTTCTAATACTTTACACACTTTCATTCTAAGCCTCAGGGAAAGAAGATCAAATGTACTGAGGTCTCTGAAAATTACATAATATCAAATTTGATAAAGTCATGAATGATTTGAAATTAATACAAATTATATTTAACGAACAAAATTGGAACATTTGAAAGATAAAATGATTAAAGCATCTATCTTAATGTGGACTTCCTTAAAGTAAAGGATATAATACTGCCCCATTTCAACCAATGAAAATTTGAGGTTTAGATTGGCTAGCAATATTGGGTGTGGAATATCAGCTGCTAGTTATGGTGTTTAGATAAGTGAGTAGAGGCTTTTATTGCCTTGGCTGAAAGCTGGCTACTGCATAAGGCAGTAAGGAAACCAGGAAAATAATCAAATGGCCAGGATTGTTATTTTAAACATTGTGAGATGCACTGCATCATAACATCACTGACTTGTTTATGTGGTTTAATTTCTCTCCTAAAGCCGCAGGGAATTCTAGAATAACATTTGAAAGTGTGTTACAATTTTTGTTTGAAAATTACACATCCTTAGTTGCTGAAGAACACTTACCAGTAATCTTATGTATTCAGTAAGCTCTAAAAGTGATTTCAGAGTCATTCTCTCTTTAGGGTTTCTTGTTCTAAGATGATGCAATACATATTCCATTAAGAGTTAGCAGCATTACTGACTGTATCCAGATGACGACGACGTTGAATCTCAGTGTTCTCTCTTGAAACTTTGTCAACGTTAAGTGTGACAAAAGAGCAAGCAAGACTGATGCATAATTTGCAGTTCTTTTAGAAAAGCGTTTTTCCTGTTACCACAGGTAATGAAGACAAATTACAGAGAGCAAAACACAAATATTCCAGTGAACGGGGATAAGATAGGAGGACATCTAGACAGCTCTGAAATTAGTGACTGTTTATTTTTATTTTTCACGTTGCACATAAAAACCTTAGTCCTATCCCCTTGAAGTGGAGTTGTTTCCCTTACACCCTATTAGTGGGAGTGTAACCAGGACATCACTTCTGCAAATCTGTTGGAAGAATGACTTAAAAGCTTACAAAGTATTTATACACCTTGACCTAAGTATTCTAATGCTATTATTAGGAAATTTGTCTTTAGTTTAAAAATCTGAAATTTCTATCAATATTGATGTACACTGGTGTTTATTATTCCAGTCAGTATAATAAGGGATCATTGAGAGCAACTTACACTTAACAAATTAAACATTCAATATTGGGAAATTATTAAAAATGATATATGTGAAAATACTGAAGAGTATAAGAAATTAAAATGCAAAATAGAGCGCATGATAACAGATTTTGTATAACACAGTACAGTGTAATTCTATACCATAATTATCTGTTTGTATTTGCATATGATTATATTACATATAATTTACAACATATAATATGTAATCTTAACCTGGATAGCAACATGTAAAGAAAGTTAATAATAAGTAAGAAAATAAAAATTATTAATTATAGGTCTTGTTAGTTGAATTAGCCATGAATTATATATTTTCTGAAGATATTTTACTACAGGAATATTTCACCAGTCAGAAAAAAAATAGTTGTTACAATTAATGTTGTTAATCATAATTTTATAACAGAATTTAAAATTGTGGGTGTAGTCATTTAAACCAATGAAATCAAATAGAGAACCCAAGACTCTTTCATATGTTTTCAAATAATTTTTGAAAATACTGGTAAAACCTTTAAATTGAGAAAAGATAAACTTTTGAACAAACACTCGGAAAATAGATATCAATATAATAAAGAATGAAGTTGAGCCATTATTCTACAGTTCACAGAAAGATTAATTCAATGTTGTTGAGCATATAAATTAGTGCAATCATTTTTAAAAACAGTATAGAATTTCCTGAAATATTATTTTTTTACATCCAAAGTCAGTGAAACCAATATGTCAAAGAGACATCTGCACTCTCATGTTTATTGAAGAAACATTCATGATTCTCAAGATATGGGTTCAACATAAATGTATTTGAAAAGGTAAGTAGATTTTTAAAAAGTGGGTTGTATGCACATTGGAATGTTATTCTGCCATAAAAACCCTGGCATTTGGGACTACATTCATAGAACCAGAGGACCTTATGTTAAGTGAAATAAACAAGACACAGAAAGACAAATATGACATGATCTCATTCATATACTGAAACTAAAAAAAGTTGATCTCATTGATATTGAGTAGAAAATTGTTTAACAAAGGCTTGGTATAGTAAGGAGGATAGATAGGGAGAGGTTGTTCCATGAGTATAATGTTACAATTGGATAGTAGAAATAAGTTGTTGTGTTCAGTTGCATAGCAGAGTTAATAAAATTAACTATACAGCACTGCATATCTCAAAATAGCTAGAATAGGGGATTTTTCATATTTTTAATACAAAGGTATATTTAAAATCCAGATGCCATGGCACATGTCTGTAATCCCAGCACTCAGGCGGCTGAGGCAGGAGGATTACCACTAGTTTCAGGATAGCCTGGGCTACGTGGTGAGTTCAAGGCCATCCTGAAATACATTGTGAGATCCTCTCTCAATCCCCTCCCCATAAATAAAAATTTTAAAGTGATGGATATGTTAATAATCTTGATTTGATCATTATACCTAAATCCAAATATCATACCTTATTCCATAAATATGCAAATTAAGTGTCAATCAAAAATAAAAATGATAAAGTAGAAAATGAGTAAGGACTTAAGTGTAATAACTAGAACTGTAATAATGTTTGAATAAAAAGGAACACTTTATGACCTTAGACATGGCAATGATTTCTCAGACACAGAATCAAAAACATAAGCAAAATAAGTAAAAATACTTTTAGAGGGGACAACATCAAATTACAAATTTCCAGATACAAAAGGACATAACCAAAAGGCAAACTACCAAGTAAGGGAAAATATCTCCAAATGGAATGTCTGACTTGAAATTGATATTCAGAATATATAGAGAACACCTGTGAATGAAATAACAACAAAAAATATGGTTCAATTCATATTATAGCAGAACTAACAACACACTCTGCTAAAATTAAATTGCCTGTCTCCTTTTATGTTATCTTCTTTCTACTGCTCTTCTTCTTTCATCTTTTCATTAGCTATAAAATTAACATACTGTTAAAATACCTGTTTTGAGGGTATAAAGGATTATGCAGTATTAAAAGAAATCCACAGTCATGACCATTTCACTCCCTAAGTTTTTTTCAGATTTTGAATTGTTACAAAAACTTTTAAAGATTGCATAAAAGTAAAAATGTATTGATTGTTAATGCAAATATAACTCAATTTTTCACATAGAGATGATACCATTTGGAATGCCTTAAGCAACTTAAAAAAATAGAGTAATACAAACATATATTTTATTTTGACAGAGACCATATAAACAAGTAGTCTAGCTCCAGATGTAACTGATTTGACTACATCACATCTAGACTAAATGAAATGATATATCTATCACTGTTTAAACCAGTGATTTTAAAAGTGCCCCCTGCAACAGCAGTGTGGGCTCCATCTTGGAAAATTTTGAAATGTAAATTTTCTACCCACTCCCTACCAATGAGTTTTCCTTGAGTCTGATGCATGTTCATGGTCAAATGTGAGAACTTCTGAATTAAACTTTATCAAATTTAACCTAAAAATAGAAATTCTGAGACTACATTATTTGGACTCAAATATAGGCTCTGAGACTTTCTGGCAGTGATGTTACTTTGTTCAAGTTAATTTAAAATGATATATCTCCTTCTCCAGCTGCTTTGAGGAATACAGAATATACTGGGTGACAATATAATAGTTAGAATAAAACTTGGCATGTATGATGTACTCAATACATGAAACATAACATTTTAAATTCATCCAAATTATATTCTTTTATAACTATACAAAAGCCTAAATGAAGAAGTGAATATTTTCCATATTCCTGGTGATGTTTGGTGACATTTGAGTTATTTATGTTCTTGACTAATAGGAGCTTAGAGGGATTAAGAATGTGAAAGAATGGTTTCTCTTATATGAGAAACCCAAAGTATAAATGAGGAGCAAAATAAAAGATAGATAATAGAAAGCAGGTAGATAGATCTTTTTCAAATGGGAAGGGAATCAACACATGGAGGGAAAGGGAAGAAAGGGAAAGGAAAGTGATTGAAAAAAGAAATTAAGATGTCTTATGTACATGTACCAACTCCATACAAGGAATTTAAACATTATGTACTGTGAACATGTATTAATATTTTTTAAAAAATGAATGTGAAACTAATGTATGCAAATCTCACTACATGTCATAAGTTCGGTTATTTGGATGGAAAGTGAATATTTCCTGAGATTAAGATCCATCAGTCTGCCTTCCTTCCTTCTTTCCTTCCTTCCTCCCTTTCTCTCTCTCTCTCTCTCTCTCTCTCTCTCTCTCTCTCTCTCTCTCTCTCTCTCTTCCTCCCTTCCTTCCTTTCTTCCTTGCTTTCTCCCTCCTTTTTTTTAAATTCTCTCCTCCACTTCTTGTCATGCCAGATGCCTATGAAATGGTAATATTGTTCCATTAGGCAGTACAGACTTCAAACTGTCTTAGAAAAGGGAAAAACTTGCCTCTGCTGCAGGTCAAGGTGACATAAGGCAAGAGCCAAAGAGAAGATCAGCTAGACTGTTTGCTAAAATGAAGACCAAAAATAATATGACAGAAAGAAACACAAATGCAAATGTGAAAATACTAGCTGAAATCAAGCAAGCAGTTGTTAAAGAAGACTACAACAATAAAAATACTGAAAATGGAGAAAACAATTATAAAGGCACTAGCTCTTAAAGAAATTGAGGAAATAAAAGATGAAAAAAATGATGACACTGGAAAAAGACGGAGGAGAAAAGAATGAAGCAGTGACAGCAGAAGAAAAACAAGATGTAAAAGATCAGAAAAACAAGGAAAATCAAAGTAAAGAAGAGAAAGGAGAAGATGAAACACAAGGTCAAGAGGGAAAAGAGGACAAAGATAGAAACAAGAAAGGAGAAGATGGAGAAAGGGAAGATCATCAAAATGAAAAAAGATCAAGAGGATGAAGATGGAGAAGGGAAAAAAGAGGAAAAACATGGAAAAGAAAAAGGAGGTGATGAAAAAGAAGATAATAAAAAAGAGAAAGGAGGTGGGAAAGAGAAGGAAGATGGAAAAAAGAATAAAGGTGGAAAAGAGAAAGGAGATTAAAAAAAGAAATATGAAAAAGAGATATGGACAGGAAGATGAAGGTAGAAATGCAGAAGAAGATGGAAAGGAAAAAGAAAAAGAAAAGAGGCAGAAGGAAAAGACAAAGAAGGTGTAAAAGAACATGGAAGAAGAGGTGAGAAAGATGTGAAAGATAAAGAGAAAGATGAAAACAAAACTGAAGTTGGAAATGAAGCTGAAATAGAAGGTGAAAAACATAGAAGAAAAGAGTCTCTGAATATTGTTTAAAACTGCCCTATATAGTTGCACAATTTGGTAAAATGTAATATTAAAGAGATAGCATGTAATATTAAAAGAGATAAAGATTTTATCACATATTTTATAAGCACTACTTTTTTGATATTTCATGTCACATACTTTTTATTAGTCACAAAATGCCTAACATGAAATTGAAACTAAAAATTCTGTGACAATAGTCGTGGAATATATAAAAACTATGCTTTCAAATTTGTCAGTGAATCTTGCTTTCTGTATATTCTGTTTCAATCATTGAACTTGAATTATATATATATGAATATATATAATATATATATGAATATATGAATGATAGAATATAGAATGATAGTTTCAAAATGTAGGGAGTTTCCAAAAGAAAAAGTTTCATGCAACATTCTTATGGCTCTCTAAATCACTTTTACAAAGAAGGTGAACCATTTTCATTTAATGCTATGAGTTAGCAGTACCTTTCCTAAGTATAATTTTATTAATAACTTTGAAAAATATAAAATTGTAATTACATTTATCAAAGAAATACAAACATTTATTTCAGAAGGGTAGTTTCAATTCTATGTGTTTGTGAAAAGGTTTCCTATAATGCACAATTTTTTACTGGATGAATCTTAATTAAAAAGACTCTTCAGGGCCAGGGATGTAGCTCAGTGGTTTCGCTGCCTTCCTCGAAAGTAAAAGGACCTGAGTTCAATCCCCGGTACCAAAAAATAAAGACAATTGTAGTTTGTTATATCTCAAAACTGTGTCTAGTCAAACATTATAACTCTAGATTTTTATATTTTGATGTTCATGACAGGATTTAAAATTTTTCATTGAGATATAATTATCATAAGATTCACTACTTTAGTAATTTCTTAGTGTGAAGTTCATTGTTTTTAGTATGTTCATAATGCTTTGCAATCATCACATCTGTCTACTTTCAAAGCATTTTCATCACTCAAATAAAAAACAAAAGTACTCATTTATAATTTCTCCTTTTTCTCATCACCCATGCACCACCCTCCATCCTCTGGCAATGATTTCAAGTTCTGTGAAATTGCCAAATCTGAACAGTTCAAATAAATAAAATCATGCAAAAAAAAAAAAAAAAGATTGACCAAATTCTTGTAAAGAGGAAAGGGAGGAAGTAGGAATCTGGAAACAGGATTATTGATTTCTGATCCTGTCCTGCTGGTACCACAAACGACCTCATGAGGAAGCTCGGAAGCTCAAATGATTTGTTGAGGTTGAATTTCATTGGGATAAAATGACCTGGCATATATATAATCACTTCCATCAGTCATTTGATGTGGTTTAACCCTGGAGGGTCAGGACCATAGGTAAAAAAAGTCCTCTGAAGCTAAAGTTGTCCCTGAAGATACTATCTCTAGCATTTGTCCATAGCATTTGTCTGCTGTCAGCATCTATTGCAGTTGAGATGAATCTTTCTTGAAAGCAGATCAGAAGAGCAAGTATTCTTCAAGAAAAAAATGAGGAAATGTCACAATCTTCATCTTAACTTTCTTTTTCTTATTTACGATTGCTTTTCCAGATAGGAGAAAGTACATATAAAGGAGAATCTCTAATTTGCCAAAAAATTAAGTAAACTTTATCCTATTTTCCATAAGAGTAAGGGAAATGTATAATATAAACAGTAACAGTAAAGTATATTTTTATAATCAAGTCCTAAATGTGATCAATCAAAGTTTTTGAAAAATGAAATGATAAAACAGAAGTTAAAAATGACCAAGGAACACGAATAGATATTTCTCCAAAACAGGTATAAAGATGGACAACACATTTTAAAAGATGCTCAATTTCATTCGTTATCAAGGAGATGCAAATGACAACACAAATGGAGCATCACCTTGCTTAAATTAGAAAAGCTACTATAAAATATTAATAAAAAACAAAACATAATGAGTGCTGTAAGAAAATAGAGAAACTAGAATCCTTGTGCACTAATGATGATACTATTAAATAACACAACTTCTATAGAAAATAATATGATAATTTCCCATATGTCTTAAGTAAAATTGCTATATGATTCAGTAATTGCACTTCTAGGTTACATTTGTTGTCTTCTGGTCACAATTCTGAAACCCAACACAGGCTTCTTGTGAAAGAAAAGAGGTTTATTTAGGTCTCACTCCCAGAGGGTCAAACCCACAGCATTGGTATTGGCTCAGTTCTGGTGAAATATCATTGGCAATTCTAGGAGCATGTTTCCGAGAAAGTAATCACATCTTGAGCCAGGAAGAAGAGAGAGAGGGTAGGATGAGACCAACCTTGGGTTTCCATAACCACTCTTTTCCTATAACTATGAAGATGTCCCTAAAGAACAACCTTTTAAGAGCACTATCAATAATGTAAGAAGGTCCCACTAGGCCCACCATTTTAACAATTCCACTCACTTCCAATAACACCACGCTAGGGGGGGGTCCAGCCTTTAGCATGTGAAACTTTGGTGGGAGCATGATTAGAACATATCCAAATCATAGGATGAATTTATCCAAAAGAACTGAAAGCAGAAATTCAAATACATACTCATACAACTATATTCATAGCAGAGTTATTCAAAGCAATCTAAAGGCAAGAGCAAATAAAATGTGCTTCAAGGTGAATGAACAAATAAAAACAAAGTGGCATATACATAAAAGGGAGTATTAGCCTTAAAAAGAAGACATATTGACATATCTACACTATAAATGCACTTTGATAATAGTGTGTTAATTGAAATAAGACAGTCACTAGAAGAAATATGCTCTTTGTTTCCTGTCATATGAAATATCTTAGGCCATTAAGCTCAGAGCATAAGATAGGGGTTGTCAGAGTGTAAGGAAGTAAGGAAACAAGAAGTTGTCGTTTAATGAGTATAGAACTTCAACTTTCTAAAATGAACACCTTCAGGAACTCTGCTGCATAACAATATTAATATTCTTAACATTACTAAACTGTCCACTTAAAACTGGGTAACATGGAAAATTTTATGATATTCCTCACCAGAATTTTAAAAAAGAAAAGAATGATTTATGGTGGACAGTTACTCCCTTTATCTGGCAAGAACTTGGAAGAAAAGATGAGTATGAAGAAACAGTCCCAGATCAGAAAGCACTCCTCCGAATCAAGAACACAAAGTGAGGGAGTCTGAGATAAGACCCAGCCATGTGTGTTATAAGAGATCAAATCAGTATTCTGAGACATGAGGAAGCAAGTAGGCCAGGAGAGAGGAGGCCAGGGAAAGTGTTAAGGTCCAAATTGTCTACATTGTAGGACAGGTGAGAAGTCTGAATTCAATTTTAAGAGTGATGAAAAAATCAATGGAAGATTTTGAGAAGCAAAATGATCTGGTCTGATTTAATTTTTTTTGAGCTTTTGATATCATGGAAAGAATTTTATGAGAGTAATAAGAGCAGAAGCAAGGATCCCACCTGGGAGCTGTTTTATCTTCCAAAACCAGAGAAAGAGATGCTCTCAGATGCTCTCAGGTGACTTGCACAAGTCACGTCCTCTCCTAGATCCATCCAGAATACAGACTGGATTTCTTTTTCTGATTTGGGAAAAAGAAGATTTATCCTTCTAATAATTCTACAGGAATAGAGGATCTGACAATTATAGAACCCTAGCAAAATGTAACTTAGCAAAGCATTTCTCCTAATTGATTGTCCAGTCTTGTTACTGCCCCTGGCATACTTATTTTTAACAGAAATTCATATTTAAGAATTTTCCTTTGCAAACAAGTTTGGAATCAAAACTATAAGAAATGTCCTTGTTCCTTATCTTCCTCTTTTTGATAAAAATGCTATGCAGTTGGGAAGACTGTGGGTTACAACTAGGGGAGAACTGGCAAAATAACTGAACTAGAGACTCCAAAAGATCAACATGGGGTTTCTGCTTTTACGAGGTTTTATTTTTTTTCTAATTTTTAATTTTTGTTAGTATTTATTTGCAGTACATAATAATTACACTCACTGTAGGGAATTTGTACATATACATAATATATCTCAATTTTTCTTTTCCTCTTCCATCCGTTCCCTTTTTATTTTACCACCATCAGATGGATTTCTCTTATAAGTTGTTATAAAATCAACATATGTACAGATTGAAAACCAGACTAATGGGCAAAAAAAAAAGTAAAACATATAAGATGATTATACTAAATTAAGATACACTTTTAGATACATTGTGCTCCATAACAATAACTTTTGTTCTTTCTCTCTTTTAGTAAGCTCAGTGGAAAAATTGTTTAAGAAAATACTACAGTAAAAAATTTATATTTGAACAACACTCATTCCAAAATGTAGCTCTGATACCTAAGAGTCTGTTAGCTTTGTAAGATTTTTTAAGTAAAGAATACATAGGCCAGGGGAGGCCAACCTATGGCAAATGTGTCACAGCTGGTCTGTTTGTTACTATTGAAAGTTCTAAAAGATTTGCCAACACTGGTATAGGCTGTTTTGGATTTCAAATCCCAGTTTTAATGGTCTTTTGTGTTTCCAAAGAGTATATGTAGCAATCCATATACAATTGTCCCTCTATATCCACACCAAATTTATTCCAACACACTCTGCAGATACCAAAATCTGCAGATTTACAAGTCCCTTATCTGAAAAGGCATAGTTTTTGCATACATTCTCTTACATATTTAAAGCACCTCTAGATTAGTTATACCTAAATCAATGTTAATGTTGCATAATGTATTGTTTAGGGAATAACAATTAAACTAGTGCCATAAGTCTTCAGTGAATGTACCATATTTTATTTAAATATTTCTATCCATACTGGGAACCCCTGACATTTTACTGGAAACCTCTGGAGTAGGCTCCAGTGTCTTACTCTGTGTACTATGCAGACCTGAGGGGAGGAGGGCGACTAAAAGAAAGAAGGCTGGGGATTTAGCTCAGTGGTGCCAGTGCCTGCCTTGCAAGTGCAAGGTCCCAAGTTCGATACCTGGTACAAAAACAAAACAAAACTAAACTAAACTAAATTAAAAGACAGAACTAAAAGAGACAGAAAGTGGGGCCCCAGGATGAGCAATGCCAGTGAAACCAGCAAAGACACTGGTCAGTCCAAGCCACTGAATTTTATTAGTGATCAATTGGAGTAAAGGCGAGCTATGTGCATGGGCAGAACTACCAGTGAGGATGCAGAGTCATGCGGTTTCTATGGATATTAATGTAAGCAAGGCTCATAGAAGACAAGACCAAGCATTCTCAAGTTAGGGACAGAATAGACAAAATATATGGTTGTAATTAGAAAAATGTCCTTCTAGTTAGGAAGGTTTTAATTGTGGGAACGGAATTTGGGTGTGAGTTACTGTGACCTCAGCAAGTAGGCTTTGGCCGGATTCACTTCTATAAATGAGCCAGTTGTGGGGTTAACGCTTTACAGTCTGCACTGATTACACCCTGTTTGGGGCATAATCAACATTGCACTCTTTTGCATATCCACAGCTGGTTTGTCACTTGGCCTTTCTTGGTTCTTGGCGTGAGGAGAAGAATTCACTTAGATCACCTCACATGTGTAAGCAAGAAAGTGGTTTTAAAGTGAAACAGTTTATTGCAGAGCAGTATACAACTTATAGACTAGCTGGGATGCCAACAGAGTGTGGCCCATGAAGAGTTTCCTTTATTTTATCAGACTTCCTGTTTTAGGGTGTTCCATCCCTTACTATGCATATTTTTGATTCACCCTTGCCCTACTTTTAATTTTGAAGTATGCATGCCACACTAGGTGGAACATCCCTAGCTTTCTTCTGTGGTTAGTTTGTGGTCTCCTCTTTACATGGGATCTTTTTCAATTAGTTAGCCCACTTCCCTTTATCAAAAAACAAACAAACAACAGCAATAACAAAAAAACAAGAACCAGCACAGTTCATCAGTCCCAGACCCCCTTCAGAAAGAACTGCCTGTCCCTCGTCACCAGTTCCTGAGACCATTTCCTACTACTCATGTCTGCTATCTGTCTGTAGACAGAATCAAGGGAAACCACATGCAAACACAAACACCTACCTGATTATTCAATAGATACATAAGAATGACAACACACACAGGTGTTGAAGACATCCAGATTATTTTTGATCCTAACTATATTTTTCTCATGCTTTTTGAATTTAGATAATTTTCTGAAGCTTCTTGCCTAAAAAGGAGTCAAGAATGCTCAGCACTCCCACAATGATTCTTACCAATTTGCCTTTATTTAATCCTCTTCCCCTCTTCCTATTTATGGGTAAATAAAAATGGATGTCAATTTGTGCATATGAGACGAACATGAGCGATGTGCAGAAGGAGTTTCCAAGCGTTCAGTTTTCAGTTGTCTCAGAGATAAGGTACCAGGAAAAAATATTCTCCAAGGGACTCACCAGGACTGTGTGCCATGGAATGAATTAGGAATGGAGTCCAGGAAATAGGACTGTAATGTTGATTCTTCCATTCATTGACTTGATCATTATAACTCCAAAGGAGACCAATTTCCTTATTTGGGTCTTTTTTCCTCCGTGTCTGAATTGATCTTGGAAAACACCCACTTGGAAATATTTATACAAAAAAATTGTAATCTTTTGTCAAACTTCTTGTCATCTATTTCCTCCTGTGACAGATTCTTTTGCTTCAGAGAAAAGGCAGAGAATCAGTCTGTGTCTCTCGTCCTCCCTCTTCTCTCTGGCTCCCTCTAACCATCTGTCATCCTTCCTTTCTTCTTAGAGTATGTAGAGCTTAACTGACTTAAGGGTGCCCACAAAGACCTTGACTATATCAGACTCTAGGAATCTGTCGATATTCTATCTTATTCGAGTTTACTGTGATATTCAGCTAACTCTGATGATGTCTTTGGTTACAATCTGTAGGATGTAATCAACAATAAATCATATCAGGTTTTGTTTTTATCTGACCTTTTTGGAATGATAAATAAAGGAGAGAGATGAACATCCTCATTGTGAGGTTTCAAGGAAAAGAAGAGTAATAACAAAAAAACCCATAAAATACATTGTAAAAACTGATATGTTTCTAATATTATATGTTCATTTGAAATCCAGTGACTTAGTGTAACCATTAGGAATGGTTTTTAGATTCAAGGAACTAGTACCTCAACAAGAGCATTATTTTTCTCATACCAGGTATTCTGCATGGGTGTCTTCCATCATTGTTTCTATAACCTAATGATGCCAGAATCAGATCCTCCATAATATGTTTGAAATTTTCCTCACTTGAGTTGCTTCATGGTAAAAGAAAACATGAGATGTTTCCACATATATCAGCCACATTATATATAGAGAGAATAAGTAATGTTCTTTCCAGAAAGACTGCTCTTTTCTTTGTATCTATTTCTATTAGGAGAAAATTTCTCTTCAGTAGGTTTCAAGTTCCAAAACTTCATCCTTTTTTTTTTTTACTTTTGTTATACTGCCTTTGTGATAAATACATAAAACAGTGTTTTTCTTTTCTCACAAAAGTTGAGAATTATATTTATATTTTATTTCTTACAAAAGAATTCCATCCATTGGCCCATACCTTCTATCTCTTATTTGGTTAGGCAGAAGCACATGACTATGTTCTGGACAATATAATTCAATTATTTGCCAAATGGGATATTGAAGGACTTGCCTTAAAATGTAGTGGTTTTATTTTTTAAATTTTATTTTGTGTTGTTTTAATTAAGTACATTATTTTCCTTGAAAAAGGCAGAGACAAAAATTAATAAAATAAATTATGGATGGATCAGTTTAAGGAATCTTTCTCAAACTCCCATCCAATTAAACAACCCTGATTTTGCCCACCAGATGCTTATAAACTTTATTCTCACCTATACAATTGTTCGTGGCTTGATTGTGTGGATGGGGTGGGTAAAGATGCATAAAAATTGTGTTCCTTGTCTTTTGAAGAAGAAATCAGATAAAGATTTGAAGCAAGAAAATTTTAACAACTTTTTGTCGTCTCAACATTTGGTATTTACAGTTACCTCATAGACCAAGTTGATTGGGAAAAATAAGAAACTAAAAATAAACAAGGTCTTTCATTCACAGGAGTAATGCAGTTACATAACTCAAAGTGGCAGGTCATATGAAGCCTTGTGTGATTTCTTGGAGTTTTTGTTTCATTTCACTGGCCAGCAAACAGCCAAACAGTGGGATATATATTTTTCAATTATGCTGTCAATATTTTGACCAAACAATCTATTTATAACATTTAGGTTTGCTGGTATACTTGTAAAAGCCAATGGAAGTTGCTATGTCCTGGATGTCAGCTTAGAGGTTTGAGGCATCATGATTAAGTGTGGGTGCTCACTTGCTTCCTATGTTTCATCTGCCTGTCAATTAGCTAAGTGTAGGACACTCATCATTGTGCTTAACTACTGTGAACAAACATTCATCTCTGGATATTACACCTTCTGCTACCATCACTGAGAGTCATCGTAATCTTTAAAATGACATGAGTTAAATATCCTGAGTCTATTTGGAGATACGTATTTATGAGCAGGACAACAAAATCGCAGTAGTACAAGGATAGTGGATGACACACATCAATGCAAAATGATTTGTTTGTTTCTGGAGTGGAAGAACAGGTTTATTGTGCAGTCTTTTTGATCCTCATATGTTGCTTAACCTCATGTGAACATAGATTTCCTATGCTTTTGGATTAATAATGTGGACTTTGGGATCCTGTAGATTTAGCTTCAAGTCCGTGCACTTCTTCTTTGTAAATGATATGGTTTTGTGCAGTTCCCTTAAATACTGAGCCTCATTTTCTTTACTCATAAATTAAATTCTGAGCTTCATTTTCTTTATGTATAAAAGTAATATGTTGATATTTAAGATATTATTGGATAGAATCTAGTGAGTGAATAGAAGGAAATATACATTGTGAACCAGAAAACAGTATACATAGGTTAGTTGGTATTGATGTTGGAAATAATCTCTTATGTTACAATTATAGAAAGAGATAGTGTATAGATTTATAGAGGAAAATATACAAATGTGAAGTAAATAATAAT
>NW_004624746.1:24862272-24878423 GCF_000247695.1 Heterocephalus glaber | reverse complement strand
TAAAAAATGATAAGGAGAACTATAGTTTTAATACGAGGAAATATTTTCTTTTATTATAGAAATTAAAATCATCTCAATAAAAAGCTATTCATAGTCTTTTAATGTTTCTCTTACTTTAGGTTTTGATGAGATTACAATGAGAACAATTAAATTCAAAAATCATAATTATCCAGTGTAATGAAAGGGCCTCTGTTATGTCTGGTATCTGCTTCCATCAAATCCCAATCTGAGGAATTCAATGTCAATAATCAATTGATCTAAATCATAAAGAAGCTTTTGGGAAACCTACTCAGGTCAAGGAAATGAGAAGATTAAGAAAGGACCCAAGAAAGCTGATTTTGACTGCTCAGTACAAATTATTATAAATGCAAAAAAATTATAAAAATATTTTAAAATTTATTTTTAAAATATTTGTGGTGGCTCTTTAAAATCAAATAGAATGCCTCAGAAAAACTTGCTTAGAAACATTATTTAAAATATCAGAGTGATAGAAAATAATATGAAGAAAAAAACTTAAAAAGATATTTCCTTCTTTATCTTTTCTTACTGTTTTATTTTTAAGTATAATCCATCTGGTACAAGGACAAAGCCATCACCATACCTTCCCCTTCCTCTTGTTTTACTTCTTCCTAATTCAACTAATGTGTTCACAAAAGTGCAGAGTGTAACCATCTGCTACAACCTTTGGTACATCAATTATAATATTTAACAGTCCACTTGCTACTCCATCTCAACTTTAAGTCTACATCAGTACCTCTTTTAACTGAGCTCTTCTTTTATACATTTCCTTTTTTAATTCTATGTTTAATTGAAAATAATAATTATTTATGTGGTATAAAGCCGTATCTTAGGGCATGTATACAATGTGTCATGTTCAAACAGAGCATTTCATGTATCCATTGCTTCAAATATTATCATTTCTTTGAAGTGAGAATATTTAAAATCTTCTCTTTTAGTTAATCCAGGGACAGACAAATATTGAATTATCTCACTTATATGTGGAACCTCAAATGTTGACTTCATAGATATGGCAACTGGGATGATATTATTAAAAGGTGTAGGGAAAGGGAAGGGAAGAGTAAAAAAGGAGACATTGGCCAATGTATACAAAGTTACAATTAGAGAGGAGGGATGAGTCCTGGTGCTTTATTACAAAGTGAGGTGGCTATAGTTAATACTAATATTATGTATTTCAAAATACTTCAATTTCTTGATGTCATATACCTCTTGTATAAGAGTAGATGTATTCTTAATAGCAGAAACCAAATCTGACAAACCACTCCAAGAAGAAACAGGCTCTGAGAAGGTAGAGAATGTGCAAGGCACAGGTTAGCTGCAGGAGTCCGTGTATCTGCTACACTCACTACCATCAAAGAACTATTTCTGCTTCTGTAACTGTGTGTCTCCACCCAAAATGTATTCTGAGGCAAGAAAATATGATTTGACTATTTTGTATTTGGAGAAATCACATGGAATCACATTGACTATGCAAAGAAAGGGAAGTTCCCATTTCCCCAAGATGACACATCAGGCACCTGAAGTCAAACAGTACCCCATGTCCCCTGTAATTCACTTGATCTTTTCTTCTAATGAGACTTTGCATGGGCATAACATCTAGGATATACACACACTCATGCTTCAGTCATTCCACTAATATTTAATTGTTTACTACTAGCTAGTTAATATTAACCCTGAGTGGTTTGAATACTATAGTAAAATCTTGTGTTCTCAGAGCATATACTCTAGTGCAAAGTAATATCATTGTCACAATCAGGTAATTTTCCCAGTTACTAAAACATCTATGATATGAATGAGATCAAATGAGTCAGAGGACAAAGAGTAAGGACTTTAGAAAGGGTTGTCAGAGAAGAATTCTTAGAAGAAGTGAAATATACCCTAAGTTCCTAATGATAAAAGGAACTTGGCCAAGTGGATTATTCTGAAAAAAAATATTTCAAGGCCAAATGTTCAGAGATGAAGGCTGGCTTTGTTTTCTTTTAGGAAACAGCATGACTGGAATATTGTCAAAACAAGCAACAATGTAGAATAAGAGCTTGATAGAGGACAAGGGGTGATCTTTTATGCATCATGCCAGGTTATAGGCCATGGATATATGCCAAGAGCAAATGGAAATCACTAGAGGCTTTTAAGGGGGTGGTATAATCTGCTTCATGCTTTTAAAAACCCACTCTGGGCACTGCACAGAATAGAGATTGCTTGAAAGGAAAGGTATAAACAGAAGCCAGATGAGAAATGATAATGTGAAGGAAATGAGATGTAGTTATGTCTAAAACATATTTCTTTTTTTTTTTTTTTTGGTACCAGGGATCAAACTCGGGTCCTTGTGCTTGTACAGCAGGCAGTGAAACCACTGAGCTGAATCTCCGGCCCTCTAAAACATATTTCACGAGCATCATATTCTGTGCTAAACACCTGAGGTACACATAGAAACAAATCAGAAATTATCCCTTCCCTGGAAGGATTTTTTGCCATGAAGAGGTGAGGTAAACTAAACAATGAACCACCAGTGTGAGGACAGCCTTCATGGGAAATACTCAGGAGGAGCTGCAGTGTGTGTCTGGAATTACAGAAGGGACAGACCTCGCACATGGAGCAACTGTGTTTACATATTGTGAACATGGATTGAAAATAAAAGCTTCCTTATTCTTCATCCTTTCCTATTGACTTCTGCCAGGTATCCGATGACACTGATTCAAAGTAAAAAGAAGCTTTTATATATGTCAGCCTTTTGTAAATTTATTATAAACAGAATACCTTGTTGAAAAGAAAAAATTCAGAAAAAAATGTATTTTTATTAAATATAGCATATTTAATAGATCGAAAATGGGCTGAAAGAAGACAAAAAGTATGAATATTTCTATAAAATATGTTGGCTCGTTTGGAAAAGAGAATATGAAATATCTACCAACCATATCATCAGTTTGAGGGGAGGAAGCACAGATTGTGAGGAGAAAAGAGTTTTTGTGGCATGCCAACAGTATAATATACGTTGATGATTACAAACATAGTTCTTAATGTGAATCAGAACTGGGCTGTGATCCTAGAGTTGTGACTTCCAGCTTTGTAACCCTTGGGCCAGTTATTTAATCTTTTTAGATTCGTTTTCTTATTTGTAAAATTAAGAAACGATGCCAACATCATAAAATTGTAATGAGGGTTGCATTCAACAATTCAGCGTGAGTGCACATATAAGTGCTTGATATTGTTTGGCGATTGCTGTTATTTCCATTAGATAAACGATAGACTACTAGATAAGGAGCAGCTTAGCAGAATGATTGAGAACATGAATCCTGGGGCAAATTGTGTGGGTTGCCTGGTGGCTTCTCCACTATACATCGTGCAACATTTTTCCCTCTTAAGACCACAAAAAAACAAATTTTAGGCCAAAAACAAAAATCTATTTTTTATTTAAACTCTTGTTTTTTACAAATTTCTAATTCTTTAATTTTCCTATTTTTCATAACATATCAGTGTAATAATGCTCCTTTTTTTCTTCTCCCATCAATTTTCAAAATCTTCCATAGGATCAAAACATTTCATTCATCTAATATCTGAATACTTACCTCTTAGCACAATATCTAGAACATAATAAACTCTCCATAAATGTGCATTATGTAGAATCATGTGTGATTTATACTACTCCAATTTGAGATACATACACACGACCCACAATCTTCTTGTTTATTACTCTTCCTCCTTCCTGTATATTTCTGTGTGCTTTGCCTTAAGAAAAACAAGGATTGAACTTGCATGGTATTATGGAATAACATTTAGTTCAAATTTCAATCAACGTTTTCAAGTCATTATCTTTGGCCTTGGCCAAGTAACCACTATTTTTTTTATACCTGTGGGTCTTTTGCCACTGTGCATCTCATTGACATTCTCATTTCCCTGGGGCTTGAAACACATTTTTTTTTTTTTTACAGAGGTCTACTATGGTATGAGGGATGATGATTTTCTATGGAACTGAGACTTGAAAGAACTATTTCACAAAGAATAGAGGGAAAAACCATTTTTACACTAGGGGCAGTGATGTTCACAGTATTACAGCTTTTTAGGAGCAGAATTTGTTTTTCCTGATACCTGAGACCTTTCTCATTATCTTTGCCTCCACTCCTCCCCAGAGCTAACCACCTGCTCTTCTATTACATGGTATAATGAGGATATTTGTATTGTTTTTACACAAAAAACATAAAACAAAACAAAATGGCATAGCTGACTCTGTGAAATTCATTTAAATCTAATCCTCACCTTTTATAAGACAGGAAATTGAGATTCCAAGGAGAAATTGGCTTGTGTAAAGCCAAATAGAAAGTAGAAGTGGTAGTCATTGAAACCCAAGAGCTGGCCAAGTAAATAAACCCCTTTAGGCTGCATGGACAGGTAACCATCAGAAAGCATACTGCTTTTTGGCTTGGCTTTGCCTAAAGGTGAATGAATGGATAAATCTGTCAATTAAAATAAACATGCAAATATTAATTAAACTCTCACAAAATATTTACATGCTACATCCAAAGGAAAATATTACTAAAGCACACAAGCTTTGTCACAAATGCATGATTCTATTAGTTACTTTTTTTTTTTTTTGGTACCAGGGATCAAACTTGGGACCTTGCACTTGCAATACAGGTGGCAGAATCACTGAGCTAAATCTCTGGCCCTACTATTAGTTACTGTTTAGCATGCTCGATTGTTTTTTAAAAATACTATTCTTCAAAGGAAATGTTCATTTGCATCTATGTGTCTCCTCTCCTGGTCAAAGAACAAAAGAAAATATATAGTCCACCCACTACAAATTATACTTGTAATTTTTATACATTCTTTGAAATTTTTATTTTATAAATACACAAACACATTTGCACATATGTATTTCATTGAATTTTAATCAAAATTGGCAATCATTCTAACCATAAGAATCGCTATTCATTGTTTTTGAGCACCACCAGTGGCCAGATATATTGCTAAATATTTTATAAATCACTTTAATAAATCCTTAGAGAACCCATCTCAGGCATTATTATTATACAGTTGACCTTCCTTTCCATGTGCTTTGTAACTGAGAATTTGGTCAAGTAAAGATGGAACATATTAGGAAAAAATTGCATCCGTACTGGACAAAAACAGACACTTTTTGGTAATTGTAAAAAATTATATTATTCCTTAATATAGTATAGCAACTTTGTATGACATTTACATTATAGTAGGTATTAATAGTAACTTTGAGATAATTTAAAATATATGGGAAGATATATCTAGTTTACATGCAAAAACTATGTCATTTTCTATATGGGTCTTGAAAATCTGCATATTTTGGTATCCATGGAGGGTCTTGGTCCAAACTCCATTGATACGGATGTATGACTGTACTTAATTTTAAATTATATAAAAATTAAAATATTATGTCTCAATGAATTCAAGAAATATGCAAAGGATTGCATACATAATGAGTGACATAAGAGGAAGTAGAATCTACTTCTGCTTGTTATTTATGAGCTTTCCATCAATATGCCATCATTTTTCCATCTAAACACATTTCCTTCCACCTCTCTGCCAAAGCACACTATTTCTTGGCCATGCACATAGCTGCCCACAGGATGGACAATGTCTTTGGCATTGCAAATTAATTGTTCTTTAAATTTTGAGATTTGGCACACAAAAATCATTGAGCGTGTGGTGTCACTGATTTAAACTTCTTTCTCTTTCCCTATTCAAATCACCAGGAAATCAAATTTAACTTCAGGTTCAGGCTGCCCAAATTTTCCCTTCAAGTACCAGACCTAACATGCCAGCTCTTTTTCTTTTCTGTACAGAAGAGCCTATGTTGTTGACTGGATCTGCCGTCTGCCACCACTGACTAAGGTGAAGATGATGGACATACTTTCCATGTGGTCAAAAGTACTTATGCTTGAGAGTTGACTCTCTATGCACCACAATGCCTTGGCAATTGTCATCAAGATGCTCTCATTCATAAGACTGAGATGAACATCTGTATGATATTTTATTATATGAATCGCAAAGCATCTTCACAGAAGATGTTTATTTAAGGTGTAAAGTGGGACACATGTTATGGATTAACATGCTATGGATTTTTTTTTTTATTGTTAGATCTTTTTCCAAGTCTCCAAGATGCTTTGTTGATATTTGGTTTAAGGATAACATGCCAACTGTCCTCATGTGACCAGACCTGAGGGTATTCCTAGGACATGAAATGTCAAGTGTTAGCCTAGAAAAGGTCAAAGCAAACCTGAACCAATTTTTCATTCTAATAACATGTCATTAATAGCTATTCCAATTGCTATGATCCTTGACTTGCAACCTACATACACCTGCTCATATGTTTGCACCAGGCAATGGGGTCATTTTCCATCACCATCCACATGAAACCATATCACTTACCCCTTGTTTTGGGGGATTCTAAGAGCTGCTCACTTGCTTTCCCATTGCTAGCATTCTTACAAGAGGGGAAAACACTCTTCTGCTCTTCTATCCAAATGTTCAAGTAAGGTTTCACAGACTTTCTGAACAGTTTATATTTTACAGCATGTGAAATAAATGTCTTCTCCTCCAAGAAACTTTTTAAAAGAAATGTGAGAGGAAAATAGAGCTAAAATCATAAAATAACTACCAAAGTAGATTTTACATATTGTTCCAGATATTGACAGATATCAGTGTAAGAATTAAATGTCTTTGCAGATCAACAAAATAAATCCATTGGGAAGTTCCAGGCTGATAAAGACCTTGCGAATTCATCTTGGTGTTGAGCAATGATAAAGATTATACAAAGTTTTTTCTAAATCCCTAATTTTTCATATTCAAATGACAAATCATTCAGTGTATTCTATTCTGCATCATTAAATTGTCAAAAGGCAAATTCCCTTTATTAAATCTGAAACACTTTAGAAATTAGTGATCATGTTTCCATTAGACTCTTCAGTAGCACTTCAGATCTCTTCCTCTTCCCATTTCCCTTAGCCAGGACTTTAGTTATCAGTACACGAATGCACACAGCAATGGTAGTCTATTTCACATCTAAAGAATGAAGACATACATCATTTCAGTCACAGTAAATCCTATGAAAAAAGGAAAAATATATGTTTTGGGTTAGACATTTGACAACATAAAACCTATCTTAGGACATTTAATCACAAATCCTCGAATGGCATGGTGGTTAAAAAGAAAAGGGTTCAAATCCGATGAAAAATGATGAAAATCAGTGAACATTTATGTCAGTACCAACTATTTAATTTATTCTATATTTTCCCCTAAATGTCCATCGATGGATGTGTATATGAAGAAAATGTGTTACATATATACGAGGGGTGATCAAAATACACGATTAATGGTTAAAGTTCTTTTAAAAATTTTTTTACAGTAAAAGACATATTGCTATTACTTCCCCTCAAAATATTCCTCCTCACTTCAAGTACACTCCTCCCATTGTTCTTGTCATTTTCTGAAAAAGTTCTGGAGGTCTTCATCTGTGATTGTCTTTACAAGGTGTGATCAAAAATACAGTGCTGCTGACTACCATCCGATAGAAAGGGAGGCTCCTAAAAGCATCAATGGGATGATTTCTTCTTTATTTAGTGGATCTGACATGGTGCAACTTCTGGCTCTTCCTCAAAGTTCAAATAAACATTAAAAAATACATTTTAAATTGAATCAAGGCACTGAAGGACTCCTAGAGCTGCTTCAGAAAGTGGCAAGAAGAGTGGGATAAGTGTTTGAAGTGAGGAGTATTTTGAATTAAATTAATGGCAATGTGCCTTTTACTGTAATAAAGTATTTTTATTTAAATGTCCACCTTATTTACAGATCACATCTCCCAATTGCAATGAAATATTATTTAGCCTTTAAAGAGACCTGGAGCAAGATATACCCTATGAGGCGACCTGCCTCTAATCAGACACTACCTGCCTACAGCAAGTCAGCTATGAACTCATCAGTTGACTAATTCACTGATGAATATAGAACCCCTAGTCACCTTCCAAACACATGGGGTTTTGGGGGACCACTCCAGGTCTAAACCGTAGCATGTAGTTAAAAATGTTGTATTGTCTAATTAAAATGTATTAAATTTAAATGTATCAATTGTTCTTACCTCGAAAATATTTTAAACATACTTTTTTGACAGTGTGGGACAGAAGAAAGGAAGTAAAGCAGGAAGGAAGGAAGGAAGGAAGGAAGGTTGGTTGTGGAATGGAGTGGAGGCAGGGAACAAGGCAGTGAAGAACAAAGGAGAAGGAGGAGAAGGAGAAGAGGTAAGCACAAGAGAGCAGGAAAGAAGGAAGGGAAAGGGACTGAACATGTAAGAAATGCTAGCTCAGGCCAAGGATTTTGCTCAGTGGTTCCTCAGCCTGCCTGGAAAGCACAAGAACCTGAGTTCAATCCCCAGTATCCCCCCCCCCAAAAAAAAACAAAAAAAGAAAAAAGAAATACTAGCTGGATGGTATATTTCAAAATAGCAAAAGAGAGGATTTTTAAATTTTCAAATATAAGGCCAGGGATTTAGCTCAGTGGTTTCACTGCCTGCTGCGCAGGCACAAGGACCCGAGTGCAATCCCCAGTAACAAAAACAAAAAAACAAAAAACAAAAAACAAAAAACAAAACAAACAAAAAACTAAATTTTCAAACCAAAAAGAAATTATACATATTGAAAGTGATTAGATCATTATAAAATGTATAAATGTATTAAAAGATCATATTATTGAATAAATATGTTGAATCATTATTAATATAAAATAAAAGTTAAGAAACTAGGAAAAGGCTTTTTCTTTGAAATTTTAGAGAAGTATAATTAAAATGACCTTCACATATATGAAAACGTCATAGCTCTAACTCTTAATTTCCAATTGATTTTGTCATCTGGTAAAGGCCAAAATGGAATTAGGTGGCACAAATGTAAGATCCAACTCCCAACTCCAGAACTAGGTAGCTGTGTAATCTTAAAGAAGTTATTTAATTATTATGATCTTAGTGTTCTCCATTTTTCTACATATTGTTCACTTCCTAAAATCTGGGTCCTGGTTCTATTCTAAAAATCTACACAAGAGGAAAAAAGATGAAGGAAAATATAGTAATCACTTATAAATCACATTATTCTATTATGGGATGAGTTTCAATCTATGTCTTCAAAAACTAATATTGAGGTAATTTAAGAAAATATGTCAAAATCTTGATACTTAACTGAAATCCTATCCCTGATATTTTCTAAACTTAAATATGTACTTAATTTTGAGAATTTCAGTTCTCCTAATGTAAAGGAAAACCATATATTTCTACTTTCCTTCTACTTATTGAACATGGTTACATTTTTTTCAAAGAGTTACCCTTGTTGGTGATGGCTCTGAAAATCTGCTGAAAGCTTTTAGACCACTCAAAAACGAATAAAGAAAATAAAGAAATACACACGTGCAGCCCTGGTCACAGATTTGTGCTATAATTTCAGAGGTCAGACAAGCTGTCTAGCAGCCAAGTTTCCGGTGTTTCTCTTCATGATTTGCTTGGTTTGCTCCACCTGGGATGCCCTTTCTTTTTCTTGTTATTCTTTTTTTCCAAAATGCTGCATAAATGGCAAATTTCCTGAACCCTTCCTTATTTTACCTCATTAATGAACTTATGATGCTGTAATATCTTTCTTGTCATTTGTCATGTTTCACAATCTCCATAGTCATATGAACATACAGTTTGCTTTCTTTACAAATAACAAACGGATGTAAGCAGAGACCATATTCGTTTTCTCCTTGTATGACTAGCACTGATAATTGAACCAAGATGATGTTCAGCTGTTTGTTGATGAATAATCTAGTACTAAAAACTGTGACAAAGCAAATCTTGCATATCCCCAAGGATGTCCTTTTCTGAGACAGACCTTAGTACAGCTTCTATAAAAATTCTGTATCATTTTAAGTTAATAAAAATTAATAACAAAAGTAATACTAAAGAAAATGAAGATATTCTAAAATGTATCTTTATATAATACTACAATCCAGTGTTAACTGCTATGAATTCTCTGGACTGCAATTTGGTTTTGTTTTTGCATCTAAGAAATAAGCTACACATGTTGGCCATGTAATCTTGATTCGCTAGTTAAGAACTCTGGGAAACAGCCTATTTGCTCAGGACAAGAAACATTGCACTGACCATCTTTGATTTAAAGTGAAAATGCAATAAGCAAGATTTCCCTGAGACATTCTTGTAATAATAAATTTAACTATATTGATAATTTTCTAGTCAAGAAAGTTATAATAATGGAGATTATAAAGCAAATAAAAATGAATGATTATATAGTAAGGAAACACAATTTGAATGCAAATGCAATTAAAATGAATTCAAAGTAAAAATTATGCCCACACTATTAAAATAGAAATCAAAAGAGGAAGTGGAAAATGTAGAGGCATATATACTTTTAGAACGGTGAATTTGTGTAAGTCATGGGTACTTTTTCTGTCTGATAACTATCTTTTTAAAGGTGCATTAAATTTAAAATTGAAAGTGCTTTGTGTACATGCATATAAGAGAGAAGTTGGAGTGCTAGAAACAGATAGGAAATTTAGGGCCATTTCAACCCCAAAATTTAGTAAGAGATGACAAAAAATTTAATCAGGAAAATTTCACGAGAATGAGAAAAATAATTTTGCCTCTTATGGTCCCAATAATTCATTTTGTAGCATTGCTTATATCCTCTCTCCTATATTCAAAGGCATTCTTTGCTTATATTTGCTGAGTTTCAACAGAAGCTAGAAATTATCTGCAAATGCTATACTTAAACAAGGGAATGGCCAATATTAGTGTGAAGTTTCCTTTAAATACAGTCATTATCCAATGATTACCATGGATACTTTCCTTCTCTCCAGTATGGTTTCTCAAATGTCAGTTGCCTGTTTTATTTGTAAGGTTAGGAAGGGCCTTTACTACGCTGCAGCTATTTTGTGTTCTGAAACAAATTTCTCAGTGTGTTCCTTACACCATAACAAGCAGCATTTTCTGCCACATTGTCTCTTGGGAAGGGGCAGAGTCACTTGCTGCATAGGGTCTCCAACAAAAAAATGTGTTTTCTTGAATTGGGCTATAACACTTCAAGTGTTAAAAAATTAAATCACTCCATTTACAGAAAGAATGTCCTGGCTATCTACTCATATGAGACACGCAATTTCCATTTTCAATAGTATTAGAATAAAATTACCTATTCTTCTTACACCTCAAAGATCTTAAATTAGCTAATTAACAAAAATCTCTTCAGCTGCTTGAAACAAATCCACAATATTCTATATCAGTTGTGTTTTCATTACTATAATGCAGTACCTAAATTAATGTTATAAAGAAAAGACGTTTACTTAGGTCACACTCACAAATCCAGAGGATAATGGTTCAAATAACTTGGTATAGGATTTGAAGAAAACGTCCCTTAACTGTGTCAAGAGTTCACATTCAACAAAGAGATGAAAGAGGAAGCCAGGAGTCATAGAAGTGCCATAGTGCAAAGGTGTACCCCAGTGACTTAAGAACTGACCTTGAAGTAGGTTCCACTTTTTAAAAATCTTCTCTCCCAACATTGCCACACCTAGCACCAAAGTCCCAACACAAAAATCTTTGGGGCAGGGGGACAACATCCAAACTATAGCAATACTCTAGGAAAACTATTAATTAATTCATAAACCAATAATAACTGCTAGTCTCAAATTATTGTTTAAAATTTTCAAAAATTATCATTAAAGTTCTAAAAAGTAGCCACTTCTCATTCTGCTGTAAAGCATACAGATCTGACCAATGGAGCAGCAGTTTGACAAAAAATTATTTAATATGGGGTGCTCTTGTGTCTCCAAAATGTTCATATCGGTAACCACACAACAATTCCCTCTCCATTAGTTTCTTGTCAGCTGCTATGATAAAGAGCCTTGCATCTCACCAGTCATAAAGTGGAACAACAGAAATTACCAACTTAGGGTGTAATGAGGACCCCTTTAACAGGATTTCTACATCAGCTTTGTTACCATTTTAGGCAGAAAAGCTCTTATTGTATGCAATTATCTTGTGGACTGTAAGCTGCTTAGCAGGCATCCCTAGATTGCATTTGCACTCCTCTACACTGTTTGTAACAACAGAATGTGTCTCACATTATTGCAAATGATCTCTAAAGATCAAAGAGCAAAAGCAACTCTAGGCTAAGAACCATTGCCCTAGAGTGAATTTCACTGATGTCCTATAACACATATATATAGGACATATATATAGGATATACATATATATATATATATATATATATCCATCTCAAAGATACTTAAAAATTCACACACATTTATTTTTCATTATTATAATTTATTTGAATTAATTTTAGTTTCCTCATGTCCATTGATTATGACATAGTGATTTCAACAGAAACAAAAAGCATGGTTGATGATTCTCAAAATTTTATGTGATAGCATAGGACTGGCAGTGCTACTGGCTGTGAGTTAATAAACAATCCTGTTGAGACCATAGATGACATTATTCTCAAACAGCAGGTAACTGTTTCAGAACTCTAATACATTTCGGAGTGAAAACAAACTGGCAAAGTCTGCTCTGGATACTCATTTTCCAATCCCTTATTGTACAAAGAAAGCCGTGTGTGTGTGTGTGTGTGTGTGTGTGTGTGTGTTTTAAGAGCTAATGCAAGTTTGTAGGTATGAGGACTATAAATTAGCAATGGTACCAATGAGGGATTTCACAGTAACTGAATATGGAACATAAAAGAGTTATTTTGCCAGCCTGTTAGAAATTATGCACAGTTTTGGAGTCTATTTTCTAATTAGTGTAATTAAAACTAATTTAAATTTTAGTAAGGTGATAGATTGTGTCAACTGGTCTTTCTTCATCTTTGTCGAATCTGTGAATTGCATATTCATTCACAGACAGTAAAGTAAGGCGATGTGAAGCATTTGGTATATGAAATGTGGTATACATCCTAAATTTTTATAAAGCAACATTCTGAAAAGAATAAAATTTATCTGATTAAGCTCTAGAATATAATCTTTCACAGTTATATATAATTTACCTCATCCAGATGTCTGCCTATTATAAAACTTGGAAATTTCCCCTACCACACTTTCTTTCTTTCTTTCTTTCTTTCTTTCTTTCTTTCTTTCTTTCTTTCTTTCTTTCTTTCTTTTTCTTTCTTTCTTTCTTTTTTTGTTTGGTACTAGGGATCGAACTTAAGACCTTTCACTTGTGATCTACCTCACATTCTTATACAGAATAAGGAAGTATTTTTGAGAAAGTCTTACCGTATTCCCTACAGTAATAATACAATTTATAAGATAACTTGTTGCTTGAATCAGTTGTGGTAGTTGAGTTTAAGTCACAGGAACTGAACCAAATTTGTTACTTTTTAATATGCCAGATATTATTAGTAAAGTTGAAAATTCAGGTGCAGGAATGTAGATAGTATAAAAAACAGAAACAAAACCTCACACTGGATTCCTCCAACATTCATGATGCTTCTCTGCATACAAGAACTCATGTATTAGCTGGTTGTAGGGGTGCGCACCTGTAATCTCAGCACTCTGCAAGGCTGAAACAGGAGGATCAAAAGTTTGAGTCCAGCCTGGATAATTTAGCAACTCAGTAAATTCCTGTATCAAAATTAGAAAAAAAATTAAAAAGCTACTGAGAATGTAGCTCAGAGTGAAGGTCCTGGATTCAATAACCCGTACCACAAAATACATCAATTAATTAAACTTATGTACTAGCTTTCTCTGCAGTCTGATTATCTCTGCTATTCAATTTATAGGAAAGAATTTTCTTTATTAAACAGAGCACTTAAGTTTTGCTATCTACACGAAATCAAACTATTATAGTAACTTATAAACTCAACTTAAAATTTCTTGTTACAGAAGTAGCTTGGATTAGGCATGTGCATGTAAATCATGTCCGGGACATGGGTGTGAAAATTTAATATACAGTAATGCCTCAGTTCGCTAACAATATGGCTTTCAAGCAGAATCCATTGGGCAAAATCTTGCTTTACTTTGTGAACTCTACATTGGTGGCAAATGCAACCATCTTTCCCTCAAGATCATGAACTCAACCATATTCTCCAGAATTGTGGAACCAAGTAAATTCATGAACCGAGGTACCAGTGTACTAAATGATCTAATACACTAAAGGATCTCAACCAAGTGGACGAGGGAAGCTGATGAGAGACAGGGGACAGTCACTCTAATCTGGAATTTGTCCTTCAAATATGTATTTATTACATGTTACTAGATGTTAACAATCCTGATTTACTTGCCTCCTTTCCACTTCCGGTGCTTTCATGTACAGATATGTGGTAAGTTGCTAATCTTTGCATCTCGTAACTCTTTTGCCCTGTCCCCTGTCTACCCACATCATGAACAGTACACCCTGGAACTTAGGTTTGGGAAAATCACCCAATAATTTTTTACCTTCTCAAAATTAAACCAACCAGTTACTCTCTTTAGTACCTGTTGATCTTGATGAATTGATTATCCTTTTTGCATCAGTCTTTGTGATGTCCCTCTTTGTACTGAGAGAATCTTTTTGTTGTTGTTGTTGTTGTTTTAATTTTGAAAGTTTGGTTTTAATTACAAATTTTACTGGCTGAAAAGGAAATTAACATTGTTTAGATTTAGCTACTATATCTGTCAAACAGACTTGACAGTATCCATACCATTTAGAGTAAGAATGAAACACAATCATCTTTCTAAATACTCAGGTTGGTGCCTGATACAAATTAAGTGTCCCTACCTCTATGTATATTAGGCACTGCTGCAACTACTACTAGTAATATTGCTTATGTTTCATCACAATCATTATCACCACTAGCACTGACGATTCTTCCACTCTTGTTCCTACTGACCTGGCAATCATTTAGTATGTGATCTCTGATGACTGATTTTCATTCATCTATAGGTTTTGGTGGAGATGGAGATACTCTGCTTAAATCCCAAGGACATCACTGGTTAAGTCCATGGAATTCTCCATTCCCTATCTTTATCTTTGGGAAATTTAGGGGTGGCTGGGGGTGCTGGTGGTGGAGGAAAAGCTTGAAGAAACATGAGCGAAAGCTAAATTTTCCAATTTTATATTTCCTTCCAACGGAACACATTTGTGACCAAAACACTATGAAGCAATTTACCTTCATGGTGTAACTGGTAGAGGAGAATATTTTCCAACCTCTTCTGAGTGCTTGTTTGGAAGCCCTTCTATGGCTGCCATCCCTTTCTTGGCTCTGCTTCTTATGGTTGTAGAAGGGAAAGCTGCATTATTTTAGTCCTTTTATGAGACAATCTGTGTCCTCTGCAACATGAGTGGTCAGAAGCCTGAGCATCCTAGTAATTCCTTTTTGACTCTATTTAAGTCAAACTCTCTGGAACATTCCAAGAGGAAATTACTTGTATGTTCTGAGCTTTATGAGATGGTGACAATAACACACAAGTGTGCAAAGAGGTATTTCACATGCAGAATCATATCTAGTTCTTAAGTCTAGGTTAAGGAAGGGTGGAGGAACAATGTTCACAGTAAAATGCTTGTGGTAATATAATTAGGAAAATATTATGAACAGTATTATTTTTCCTTTCAATTTAGAACTGTTTCATTAAATTACTGTAAGGAAGGTAAAGTTATCTTTATAAGTGAAATAGACATGGGTTTATCATTCATATTTTTATAAAGTATGTAAATTACTATGGTGTATAAATATCAGTGAGATTTTAATCTTGATTTTCTTTCAATTCCTTTTAATTTTTGTTTCTTATTTAGGAATAATGAGAACCCCCCTACAATTTATAACTGGCTATCTAAAAAGTAGCATTATAATTATCATACTTAATTTAAACTGATTTTATTTTCAATTGATATGTATATACATAAATATATATATAGATAAATCTATATATTGTATATAAGATGCTGTAAAATATGCATTGTAGAATGACTAAACCAAGCTAAATAACACATGAATTACAAGTTAGCTAACAAACTTATTTTTTTGTAGTGAGAATGCCTAAAATCCACTTTCTTAATAGTAACTTTCAAGTATACAGTACATCACTGTTAACAGTAGTAATCATGTTGTACAATACATTTCTTGAAGTGATTGTTCTTTTTTTTCACCCAAAATTGTTTTTTT
>NW_004624746.1:24782258-24836497 GCF_000247695.1 Heterocephalus glaber | reverse complement strand
TTTTTGTAATATGCTTTCTATATCCTTTTAAATTCTGTAAAATCTGTGGTAATGTCTCCTAGATCTTGATATTGTAATTTTAAAAATGTATAACTTATACTGTGTAACAGGAAGAAAAGGTCTAAAAGATCAGCAGAATTGGGAGGGGTAGGGGAATGGAAAAAAGAGAAAGGAAAAATATGAGAAGAGGAAAAAATGGAAACAAGGTCTTTGCAAATAGGGAAGGGTGGAGGGGGTGAAGGGAGGGCAAGGGAAGGGGGAAAACAATAAGAACCAAGAGACTCATGTAATGTATAAGATCCCAATGATGAATATAACTATTGTGTACCCAAAATGTACCAATAAACTTAATGGGGGAAAAAAATATCCACTAGAGTGGTGTATCACTTGTCTAACAAAGAAAGTGTCTTTACTTTTGGGTGACTTGAGTGCACAACTCTGATAAAATCATTTTGAGTTCACAATTTCACTGATATTTCTTTGTATGAACTACCTCTTACACTGAGAACCCAAAGTCATGTGCAACATTAGCCTACAAGAAATGTACAGATATTTATAGCAAGATCAATGTACTACTATTAGGTTGCATATAAAATATTTAACCAAATTTCAAATTGGGAGAAAATGGAATTATTTTTCCCTCCTAGGTATGTGTATATATATACACATATATGTATACACACATATATATATGTGTATGTATATCATATATATATATATATATATATATGATCACTGTATCTATTCTGTTATAGTTGTGATTCATCAACACTACACTTGTTTGCCTATTTGACTAAATTAAGGGCTTGCTTGGAACTGGTATCTTCCACTTTCATACTTTCTTTCTTGACAGTAAAAAGAGTTCAGGATAGTAGAGGCAAAGGGAATCATTGAAAAATGCTGCGATGGCTGTTCCTCTGTGATCAATTTGTAAGAACAGTAAGTTTGACTGTTTAAGATCTGGATGTAGATTATTAAATTCCTGCAGGTATGACATGTATGTGTATCTATAACATAGGACATGACATTCAAGACTCTCACTCATCTCCCTCTTATGCTGAAAGCAGAAGTGCTCATGTACTTATAGTCCAGGTTGAGTATGTGTGTTACTTCCGTATTGTCTCCACTGGGCTTAGTAACCAGGTTTTAGGTCTTATGGACTTATCTGGACTCTAATCCTTCTACAGCATCCCACAGCTAGTAAGTGCCCATGCTCCAATGAGTCTTCTAACATCAATTCTGTTAACTTCTTATTCGATCATACCATTTCAAATTTAGAAATATGGTCTTATTACCTATTTTAAATTACCTTTTTTATACATTGGAATGATCCTAAGATCTACCTAAACTAGTTATATGCATCAACATCCTTTAAAAAAGAAATTAGAAAAAAAAATTCCAAATTGCTAACTGAAAAAAAAAACTTTACATAATTCATTGTCATGTAAAAACCAATGAATGATTTAATTGAAAGACAAAACTAGAATTTACAAGCTATGAATTTGTATTTCTCTTTCTTTTATAACCCTTTGATCTATGATTTTATAGGTTGTCATGCTTTAAATTAAGCTGTCAGAACAGCAGGCAAAAGCAGAGATTGAAAGAGATAAGCATTTGCCCTTGTAAATCTGAAATGAAGACAAAAGGCCACTTTCTAACCTGAGCCAAGTGTAGAAATTCTAACCTCTGTGATGTTTTCAAATTGGCACTTCATTTTACCATGATTTTGTGACAAATTTTATTTTAAAAAATGACAAATCTGTTTAGCAAAAATACGTACTTAGGCTAAAATTACTCTATCATTTATTGAATTAAATTTAATTCCAAATTTGTTGTGAGATGTGTCAGAACTTGAAAAATTAAAAATTACTGACAATACATAAAAGTCATTTCAATCAAAAGTCTTAAGTTTTATTAGTATAATATTTGATCAGAATTGCCACAGGTTTGAAAAAATAAGTTTAAATTTTACATCTTCTACTTGTTTTTCTGCTTTCACTTAAATGTAGCATATATGTCATATATATGTATATGCAGATAAAAATAAATAGATACTTAAAAATTGCTTGTTGGTGCGAATGTAAACTAAGATAACCACTGTGGAAACCAGTATGGAGATTCTTCAAAAAACTGAAATTATAAATTCTTTTTGACTCAGCTATTCTCCATCTAAGTATCTTCACTGAAGAGCTAATGACATTGCATTATATTGACACATGTCCACTCATATTTATAAAAGCACAATTCATAATATCTAAATCTTGGAGTCAAACTATATGTGCATCAACAGATGAATATATAAAGAAAATAGGATATGTATATACAACAGAGTACTGCTATGCCATAAAGAAGGAAAAACATGAATTATTTGTTGGAAAATGGATGTACCTTGCATCCATGATTTTAAGAAAATAAATCAGACACACAAGCTTAAATATCAAGCTTAGATTATTTGTCTTATATGAGAAACCCAAATTATGCAGGAAGAGAAAAAAATAGCTAATAAGAAATAGGTGGATCTTTTACAAATGGGAAGAGAATCAAGCCATGGAGGATGGGGATGAGAGGGGAAGGTAAGGGGATGAAGAGAAAATCAAGACTTGGTATGCACATGTACTAACAACACACAAAGAATGTTATCATTATTGACCTCAAAAATGGACTAATAAACACTTGTTCTTAGCCAAAAGGCCAAGAAGCAATGAAAAGGATTTGATAAAGTGCAATTTCATTCTTTTGATAGTTTGAGTCACATACAACTATCTATAAAATGCTATGATATATGTATATTTATGAGGAAACTGTGGAGAAGGGTGGAATATATGAACACTGTAAAGAACTGTGGATATAAGATCCCTACTAAATGTAACATGTCAGGTGACTTACAAAAGAGTTTTTATTAGAAAGACTAGTATATACATTGAATATTGAGATAAAAGAGACGGCATGGGCAAAGACCAGCAAATTGAAACCTCCTTCAAGAAATGGCAGAGAGGGCCAGGGATTTAGCTCAGTGGTTCCGTTGCTTGCATTGCAAGCACAAGGACCCGAGTTTGATCCCTGGTACCAAAAAAAAAAAAAAAGAAAAAAAAAGAAAAAAAGAAATGCCAGAGATTAACGAGAGGTAGGCTGTGAAGGTACAGCTCAAACATTACAGATAAGATTATGAACGGAAGCTTCAGACAGCTCCAGGGAAGCTTTGAATGTAGTGCAATCACACCGTGACTGTGTTGGAACTAGAATAGACACAGAGGGTCTATGGCAAAAGAAGGAATAATATAACATAACTTGTGATTTTGGCAAGTCAATTAATGCAGTCTCACTTGAAGCAGATTTGAGGCAGGGAGGCTTCTAGGAAACTGGCTCTCCTACCTAAGTGAGACAACGAAATCCCAAACCAAAGTAATGACAATGAAAACTTAAAGTAAAACACAATTTCAAGAGCCATTGTGGCAATATATTTGACAGGAAAATGTGCTATCCTCGGAAAAAAGGAATTAAAGATGATTCTTAGGTTTTGAACTTCCACGGACGAATGACAGTACAGTTAACAAAGAGAAAAATAGCTAAACATTGGTTTTCGACAGGTCAACTCTATAAGCGGCTTTCTGAACAATACTACTGAAGATGTGCGGCCAAGCCTAAGCCTTTGGAAAAGAGCACCATGATGGGTTAGGTTTGTCTGCCTCAGGCGAAGAATGAGAACATATTTGAATGAATATCAGATATTTATCATGTTTTGTGTGTTACGTTAACGAGAAAGAGAGTGAAAAAGAAAAGAAAGAAGAAATCATATTTGTTGGTTTATTTTGCATATTACTAGCTGGTTGAATATTCTAAGGATTATATGGCTGAAGTCATTTTTTCCTATCAAATTGTTACATCAGAATAGAGTACATAAATAAATATAAGATCTTGATAAACTTGCTTGGACACACTAAGATTATTAGAATGTAACATACAATCAAAGGGTCATTCAATTACAAAATAAGTGCATGCTTCTATACAAAGCAAAGCCTACATATATTAATCCATAGGTTTCCCTACTGAATTTACTTTACAAGAACATTTGGATTTTATGGAACAAGAGACAGATCAAAGTAGATGGCATAATAATAATGAACACTTACTTACATGTAAAAGAACATGACCAATTTTCTGGCAAATGTATTTTTTAACCTCAATAAATGCTTATAATAAGTCTGATAGCTTGATACTATCACCAACCCTATTATGTACATGAGACAGAGCTAAGTAACATACCAAGCTTACACTACTAGCAATCTGTAAAGCTAGAATTTGAGTCAAATAGAATAAGTAGAATCAAAATAGAATAACTCCAAGGTCCACATTTTTAGCCACTACAGTATAATGTAGTGTAGTATATATGCATCTAAACAGTGACCTGTATAAAAAGACTATAGATGTGCCCAGAGGAACATCAGTATGATGTGAAATTGTTAATATAAAACCTCATAGAGGGGTCGGGAATTTAGCTCAGTGGTTCCAATGCCTACCTCACAACCGCAAGGTCTGGAGTTTGATCCTCAGTACCAAAAAGCAAAATAAAACAACAAAAAAAACCCGAATAGAATTGCAAATTCCATTATCAGTTTAAAAAAAAAAATGAAATGAATGGAGCTACCTGGGAAGAGTGGAATTAGAGCATGTAGGTCTTGTGTATGACAGTAACTGTTCTCCAAAGGCAACAGTGCTGGGCTTCTGTTCAGAGTGTTTACTCATCTTAGAGAGATTCTGGAAATCCAAGCTTTTGTGGACAATTCCTCTACTTTCCAACATTGACAACCAAGAAAAAATACTTTAAAAACCATGTGGGTGAAAAACAAGAAAGAATAGGGGCTGGACATTTAGCTCAGTGGTGCCAGTGCCTGCCTCTCAAGCATAAGATCTCGAGTTCGATCCCTGGTACAAAAAAAAAAAAAGCAAGGAAGAAGAAACAACCCATGTTGCATATGTTGTAGCCACAGAGCTCTAAATGAGCCTGGAGTATGCAGGTATGGAGGTGCCAAATGACTGGTCTCAACATCTTAAATCAAATGGCAAGTATGATAGACATCCAGGTGTGACTGAGGTCTGAGTGAACTTTTATTTGTTTGTTTTAATTATAACTATTAACACATATAAATTGTACCACTTAAAGGGTAGCTTTGTGGCATTTCTGTACATGAATATAATGTGCTTTGATTATGTTTACTTTCCCTATTTCTCTCTCTTATACTCTTTTTATCTCCTACCTATATGAGTGTACTTCTTACTAAAGATATTTATTAAATAACATACTAGGTACTTAGGATCTAAATAGTCATTGGAATTAGTTGTATGATCCTGGGAAATACTCCTTTTATTTCCCCAAACTTTATATGATAATTGTTGAAATTTTTGTGGAAGAAAGGTGCTTGTATGTAACTTAAAAGTCCTTAGTATCTTTCCAAGTTCAACATTATTTTTCATTTCTCCATTCTATTTGTTTGTTTGTTTGTTTATAAGACAGGATCTCATTATGCTCCACACTAATCTTGAACTGGCTATATAACCAGGCTGACTTCCAACTCATGATCCTCCTGCTCATCTACACAGAGTGCTGGGATTATAAGCATGCACCATCACATCCAGCTTTATTTATTTCATTGCAATTTCTCTATTTTTAATATTTTTTATTTAAAATGAAACTTCAGGGATATTTCAAAGTTCACCAAATCAATAAAGTATGTCTAGATATAAACTCAGGAAGATTAAAATAGTCTATAATTTGAAGCATTTTCTCTCCAGCTGTAGGATGATCAAGATATTCCAAAACTTTAAAAATGTCTTAGATCATAGCTACCTCAAACAGTGGCTGAATTCACAAAGAGTTTGCACTTAAATGATTTGAGCGCTTCTGACAACTTGGTTCTCTAATCTTGCTTTTGAGAATTCATCAAAGCTTTTGAACGTTTACACCGATCACAGGATGTTAGAGGACATTAAGGCCTTTTGGATTCTATAATTATGCTCCTGCCAAGGGCCAGTGGGGAGGGAGTTTCTTAGGAATTGATATTGCAGCAATAAAAACAACAATAAAACAAATAAAAAAGTAAGTAATGAGCTCTTTGGGATTTGGAAAATGCTTGCAGTAGATGTACCTGGATTTAGGGAAGTAAATCTCTCAACTCAATGTTCTATCAGAAACATATTTCTAATCTGTGTGAAAATATCTACAGCACAATATTTTGTGTGCATTTCTATGAACATTTGTAGAGCTTTCCATGATCTATCCATCTTTTCAGGTGGAATCGTAAGTTTAGTGTTACCAAAATGTGAGATATAAGGAAAACAAAGCATCAGTTAAGGACATAGAGAACTTCTATATCCGTCAAATATATTTTCATGACAAAAATAGAAGCCGACTTTTGTAGTCAGGATTTTGAATGCTTCTCAGAGGTACATGTGTTGAGATGTTAATGTCCACCCCACAGAGGTATTGGACAGTGGTGGTACCTAGTAGGAAAAAGTTAGGTCATTGGAGACTTGCCTTTGAGAGAGATGTTTTTTTTTTACTTCTCTGTCTCTACTTCTTAGTGACCACAAGGTGAATGTTTTTCTCTGCTACACGCACCTGCTGCATGGCACAGCCTTACATCAGCTCAAAAGCAACAGGGTCATGGATCTATGGACTGAAACCTCTGAAACCATGAACAAAAGACACCTTTTTCTCTTGTAAGTTCATTATCTTGGATATTTTCTCACAGTGACAGAAAGGTGACTAACATACCTACTGAGGCTTAGTCAACAGGCTTCACTGGGACCAGAACCAGAGAGCTGCTGAGCATTTCCTTTGTCTTTTCTTGTGCGTGAGATTTTAACTGGCCTCTATTTTTTCTCACATGTGACTCTCAACTATTATGCAGGCTACTCCTCACTCACTGCTGAGATGATTTCTCTGTGCTCATCTTCTCTGTCACAGAACCCACACCAGTAGAAGTCTTTTGGCTTATTTGAGTATCTTTTTAAGGTTTTATTTTCCTATGTATAGGTTTTGATCCTTTGAAAAATTTTATAAGGTTCAATTTTAATTTTCAACTCAGAGAATCATATTTTCCTAAAACAACTTCTTGAAATTTTTCATATTTTAAAACTAAAACTGAAGGATAATGTGAAAGTGACTTTCCAGCTATAAGAAGTTGTTTTTTTGATGCCACAGTGAAGTCCCAGGTGGGGATTGGAGCCCCCCCCCCCACATCTGATGCTCTCCCAGGTGACCAGCCAGGGCCCCGCCCATGCCACAGTGAGGTCCTGCTGGGCTGGTGCCTCCAAGGCCCAGTCACCGCCCCCCCTCCACCGCACCCCACCCCCATGCGGCTCTGGCCTTCTGGCTTTTCTGCTACCTGGTCCCACACTACAGAGGCACAGGGGATTATAAAGACCTTTGTCCTGAGGGCCAAAAGATAGAGCAGAAGTTAGTACAGAAAGAGGGTTTCTCAAGCTCCTCAGTGAAAACTGAAGCTCAGCAGAAAAGTAAAGAGAATGTCTACAATAAAGGCACATCAGACCACTGTACTTGGTCTGCTGCTGGCTTGCTGAGACTCATTGACATGTACATGCACATGGATTCCTATGCTGCCTACTGTGACAGCAGAGAAATACCCCGAAGGAGGCCCATAATTTTTTTTTTTTGCTATTTGCAAAAAAGATTTCTCTTCTCTTTTTCCTTCTCTTGATTATCATTAGGTTTAAAGGAAAGTAAATTTGTTATCTAGCCTCCCTGTTGCAGTTAGGTGATTCTATTCACATCTTTGTTCTTTCATTCTGCCTTTTTCGCTTGCCTTTAACAACTTCTTAGAGTTTGTGTGATCTTCCCGTGTCTTCTGGCCTCACTGCTAATCTTTCCTGATCTTTCTACTTTTCCCTCCCCCCCCAACTCCATTTAACTCCCCACCCATAAGGGGAAAGATGCTATATTGAAGAGTTTATTCACTATAAACTTATGTTGGGTTTGTCCTCGGTTTTAATTTAACTCACATAGTTAAAAGTGATAGATTAATAACTACCACAAATTGTCATTTTCTAAGCTGTGCTTGATGCTATGGTATTGCTGATTGTGTCATTTGGGCTAACATGTTATGATTGATCTAATTAGTTTTCCTTCCTGGTATAAGGAAAGTAAAATAGCCTCAGAATCATTAGAGTCTCAAAACTCAAACACAAGCTATATCTGCAAGACCTCTTAAAAGCAATCATTCCACAAGTGTTTTAAACACAAGCAAGAAAGATACCTACATTAAGCAATTTTGAAATATCAACCCAGGAATTAAACCAAGGTCAGTATCAAAAACAAAAATGAGAAGACACTTAAGCAAGGCACAAATGCAGGCTTCCACGACACAAAAAGGAAACTCTGGGGGAAATGAGGTGGAAAAGTCTGATAAGCAACCACTTGGACAACCTGAACTGATAGCACAGGAAGTAACAAAGCAGATGCATGAGGCTCTAGAAAAATTCAAAACAGAAATAATCTCCCAGGTAAATACAGACATGGTGAGCAGAGTGAAAGACATGATTAGAGGCTCTAGAACAGAAACAGATAAGAAAATAGATGAGATCAGAAACATGCTGGAAGCCATGAATGCCCAGCAGAAGAAAGAAATGGAAAATATGATCTCCCAACATAAGAAAGAAATGAAATCCATGAAACGGATTCAAACAGATATTCAGGAGATTAAAAACTCCATTGAAAACATGCAGAGCAGACTAAGAGAATCTGAAGACAGAATATCAGATATAGAAGACAGGACTTGGTTAAGGACCATGAAAACAGAGATTTCTTAAAGACAGTAAGGGACCATGAGAAATCAATCCAACAGCTGTTAGATGATGCAAAGAAGAATAATATAAGACTGATAGAAGTCCACGAAAAAACAGGAGAAAGTACAATTGACAAAAAAAAAACTGTCCACAGAAGTAATAGTAGAAAACATCCCAGGCAGAGGTAGAGAATTGGACATACAGATCAGTGAGGCATATAGAACTCCAACTAGCCATAACCAAAAAACTTTCTACACCAAGACATAAAATAGTCAAGATCCCAGAAACCCAACAGAAGAATAAAATTCTACAGGCAGTTAGAGAAAAGAAACAAATCACCTACAAAGGAAGGCCCATCAGAATCACAGCAGACTTCTCAACAGAAACCCTCAAGTCAAGGAGAGCCTGGAGTGAAGTATTTCAAGCCGTAAAAGAAAATAACTTCCTACCTAGACTGTTGTATCCGGTAAAATTATCTCTCAAAAGTGATGCTGAAATTAGATACCTTCATGACAAAGCAGACCTGAGAAATTTCATGAACACCAAAGCAGCTCTCCAAACAATTCTAAGCAATATCTTAGAAAAAGACAATGAAGGTCACGATTCCATGAGGCCCAACAGAGAGAAGACATCATGCAAGTTAAGACACTAAAGGGAAAGGGGGGAAAATAAGAAATAAAAGAGCCAACAACAGTAAAACATCATGGCAAGTATGAGTCAATATCTTCCAATTATAACTATAAATGTCAATGGCCTCAATTCAACAATCAAAAGAAATAGAGTAACAGAATGGATTAAGAAGCAAAACCCAGCAATATGTTGTATACAAGAAACACACCTAACTCAAAAGGAAATCCATAGACTGAAAGTAAAAGGATGGAAAACAGTTCTCCACGTGACAGGAACCCAGTAAAAAGCAGGCATAGCAATCTCATTTGCAGACAAAGTAGATTTCAAACCAAATCTAATTAAGAGAGACAAAGATGGTCACTACATCCTTGTGAAGGGATAAATCCAAGAGGAAGAGATGGCAATCTCGAATATATATACACCAAATATGAATGCCCCCAACTATACAAAAGAAATATTAATGGACATGAAAAACCAAATAAGCATTAATACATTTGTAGTGGGGGACCTCAACACCCCTCTATTACAAATAGACAGATCAACCAAAAACCAATTAACAGTGAAATTCTAGAGCTGAACCAAGCTATTGAACAAATGGACTTAATAGATGTTTACAGAGTGTTCCACCCCACAAAATCAGAATACACATGCTTTGCAGCTGCACAAGGGTCATTCTCCAAAATAGATCACATGCTAGCTCATAGGACATATCTAAGTAAATGTAAAAGAATTGAAATTTTCCCCTGTATATTATCAGACCATAGTGCAATAAAATTGGAGATCAATAACATAGGATACTGCAAAACTCCCACAAACACATGGAAATTGAATAACACCCTCCTGAGCAACCCATGGGTGACACAGGAAATTAAAGAAGAAATTAGACAAGTAAATGCTAACACCAGTACAACATACAGGAATCTGTGGGACACAGTGAAATCACTTCTATGCGGGAAATTCATAGCAGTGAATGCCCATATTAGGACAACAGAGAGAACTCAGTTAAATAACTTAATGCAGAACCTCAAGCTCCTAGAAAAAGAAGAGCATAACAAACCCAAAGCTCATACAAGAAAGGAAATTATAAAGTTCCGAGCAGAAATCAATGCAATGGAGACTAAGAGTACGATACAAAAAAATCAATGAATCAAAGAGTTGGTGTTTTGAAAGAATAAATAAAATCGATGAATCTTTAGCCAACCTTATAAAAAAAGGAAAGAAAAGGCTCAAGTCCATGCAATTAAGAACGGAAAAGGTGAAGCCACAACAGATCCAGCAGAAATCCAGAGGATCATCAATACCTACTTTGAGAACCTGTACTCTAATAAAATGGAAAACACAGAAGAAATAGACAGATTCCTAGATATATACAAATTGCCAAAATTAAATGAAGAAGATATAGAAATTCTAAACACCCCAATAACAGTGAGTGAAATTGAAAATGTAATAAAAAATTTACCAACTAAGAAAAGCCCAGGTCCTGATGGCTTCACTGCTGAATTCCAGACGACATTTAAAGAAGAACTATCTCCATTACTCTTTAAACTCATCAAGTCAATTGAAAGGGAAGCCAGGCTTCCAAATTCATTCCTGTAAGAAAGTGTTACTTTGATCTCAAAACCAGGGAAATACTCAACCCAAAAAGAGAACTACAGACCAATCTCCCTAATGAACATAGATGCAAAAATCCTCAACAAGATACTGGCAAACAGAATACAGAGTGTCTTCAAGAAGATCACACACCCTGACCAAGTCGGATTTATCCCAGGGATTCAAGGATGGATCAAAATCCATAAATCAATAAACATAATTCACTATATCAACAGAGTCAAGGACAAAAACCACATGATCATCTCAATAGATGCAGAAAAAGCATTCAACAAAATCCAGGACCCATTCAGGATAAACAAGCTCCAGAAAACTGGAATAGAAGTTCTTTATCTCAACCTGATCAAGGCTATCTATGAAAAACCAACAGGCATCATACTAAATGGTCAAAAACTGAAAACTTTCATGCTAAAATCAGGAACAAGACAAGGATGCTCACTTTCACCACTCCTGTTCAATATCGTTCTGGAAACATTATCCATAGCAATTAGAAAAGAGAAAGAAATAAAAGGAATAAAGATAGGAAAGGAAGAAGTGAAACTGTCATTATTTGCTGATGATATGATACTTTACATAGAAGATCCAAAAACGTCGATCAAAAGTCTTCTACACCTAATTGACAGATTCAGTAAAGTAGCTGGATACAAGGTCAACACTCAAAAAACAATAGCCTTCTTATAAGCAAATAGCAGCCCCATTGAGCAAGAAATTTGGGAAATAATTCCTTTTAAAATCTAAAAAAATGAAATATCTAGGAATCAACCTAACAAAGGAAGCAAAAGTCCTTTCACTGAAAACTACAGCACTTTGAAGAAGGAGATCAAAGAGGATATAAGAAAATGGAAAGAGGGGCCAGGGATTTAACTCAGTGGTTCCACCGCTTGCCTTGCAAGCACAAGGACCAGAGTTCAATCTGTGGCACACACACACAAAAAAAGTAAAAGGAAAGATATCCCTTGTTCCTAGGTAGGAAGAACCATTATAGTGAAAATGGCCATGCTTCCAAAACTACTATATAGATTCAATGCAAAGCAGATTGAAATTCCAACAATATACTTCACAGAACTAGAGCAAACAATCCAAAAATTCATTTGAAGCAGAAAAAAACCTAGAATAGCAAAAGCAATTTTAGGCAACAGAGATATGGCTGGGGGTCTCACAATCCCCAACTTGAAACTATACTACAAAGCTACTGTGAAAAAAAAGCATGGTACTGGCAAAGAAACAGACCAGAAGATCCGTGGAATAGATTAGCAGATTCAGAAGCAACTCCAGACATACTCAGCCACCTAATCTTTGACAAAGGAGCCAACCACCCTCATTGGAGGAAAGATAGCCTAGTTAATAAATGGTGTTGGAAAAACTGGATTTCAACTTGCCAAAGATTAAAACTAGACCCATACCTTTCACCGTGCACTAAACTAAGATTGAAGTGGATTAAAGATATAAATATTAAGACAGAAACAGTAAACTTGCTGGAAGATAAGCTAGGTACAACTCTTGATGACACTGGCATAGGAAAAGACTTTATGAACAAATCTTCGGTAGCATGGGAGCTAGCACAAAGAATCAATACCTGGGATCTCATCGTATTAAAAACTTCTGCAGTCCAAGCGAAACTACCAACAGAGCTAAGAGACAACCTATAATGTGGGAAGAAATTTTTAGTAGCTGTACCTCAGACAAAGGTCAACTATCAAGAATATATAACGAACTGAAAAAAATCAGACCCCCCAGATTCAAAGACCCAATTCAAAAATGGGCATATGAAATGAACAGACATTTCTCAGACAAAGAAGTAAAAAACAAATAAATATATGAAAAAATGTAAAAGCAAATAAATATATGAAAAAATGTTCAACATCACTGGTCTTTCAAGAGATGCAGATGAAAACAACACTGAGATTCCACCTCACCCCACAAAAATTGGCTCCTATCAAGAAATCAACCAATAACAAATGCGGGTGGGGATGTGGAGAGAAAGGAACCCTTCTCCATTGTTTTGGGGCATGTAGACTGGTGCAACCACTGTGGAAATCAGTATGGAGATAACTCAAAGAACTAGGGCTGGAGGTCCCATTTGAGCCAGGTATTCACCTCCTGGGAATCTTCCCCAAAGAATTAAAAGAATCATACCACAGCAATATATGTGCACCTATGTTTATAGCGGCACAGTTTGTAATAGCCAAAGCTTGGAAACAGCCCAAGTGCCCATCGACTGGAAACTGAATAAAGAAGATGTGTTTTTTTCATAAAATGGAGTACTACTCAGCCATAAAGAATGAGAAACTAGAGACATTTATCGCTAAATGGATGCATATTGAGGCCATACTCTTAAGTGAAATAAATAGAGCACATATGTGTAAATACCAAATAGTTTCTCTAGTGTGAGAAACTGAAAGTATAAATAAGGATGAAAATGATTAAAATGAATAATTCATAATTTGAAATAGGAAAAGGTCCAAAGGTTTGTGGGTGGCGAGAGGGGAAGGGGAAAGGGAAGAAGGGAAAGGAAGAATTATGAGAAAGAAAAAAAATGGAAACAAAGTCTGTGTAAATAGGGAAGGGTGGAGGGGGTGAAGGGTACACAGGTAATGGGAGAAAAAAGATGAACTAACATGCATCATGTTCAGGTACAAACACCCATCGATAAATGCAAATGTATTGTATACCTAAATGTACCAATAAATGTATAAGTAAATAAATAAATAAATAACTTTTTTTTCAATTGTCCAACTGACAATACTTGTACAAGGAAATAAGTTCACGTCAAATTTTATGAGTCTTTCCCATTTTTAGAGTTCATAAAGTTGGTTATTCTTTATGATATTTGATTTCCATTTTATTATTGTAAAATCCATACATACACACCCACATATGTGTCTATACACATAAGTATACCTAGATATACATGCATAGCTTTTAACTTTTATTTGGTAAAAATATCTTCATTGAAATTTGAGCCACAAACTCAATATCTGTCCAGAAAATGCAGTGTTGGAAGGATAATAGCCCAAGAGAATAACCTAAACCATTTCCACTTAGTCTTTTATGTATCTCCATTTTATTTATTCAAAATAGATATAGATTACCCAAGAAAGAGATGTTCTAGAAGTAACCATAGAATTAATGCTTCTCTATAAAAGAGTAAATTTCTCAGTCAGCCTTTATGAATAGGTGAAGAGAAAGCTCAGTGGCCTGGGGGAAATCAATACCAGGTGTTTAGGCTCCACACTTTCTCTTGCTAGATCTATATCTTAAAAAGTCACTTTTCTAGCTCTACATTTTCCCACTTTACAGTGCAGTAGTTTAAAAATGTATCTCTTAAGAATTTTCAAGTTGAAAGAAATGTTTGATCCTGGGTTTGACAATCTTACCTTACACCATTTCCAAACAGAAAAAAATTTATCTATTTGAGTCAACATTTTCTTCTCCTTCTATACAATTAATATTTCTGTCAAAATAATAATGAGATTTTGATACACAAATTATGAATATACAATGTTTGATAACTAAGCCAAAGAAATCACTAAAGCATTTCAGACCAGTGTCTTTGATGAACATTGATTCAAAGTCCTCAATAAAGTATTAGCAAATTGAATTCATCAACATAACCAAAAGATTATACATCATGTTCAAGTTGCATACATCCTTGGCATTCAAGATTGGTTTAACAATGCAGATCAATCAATGTGATACAGCACATTAACAGAATGAAAGATCAAAGCCATGTGATCATCCAAACTGATGCTGAGAAATCATTCAACAAATTTCAGTATTCCTGCTTGTTAAAAACTTTCAACAGGGCTGGGGATTTAGCTCAGTGGGGCTGGCTGCCTGCCTTGCAAGCTCAAGCTCCTGAGTTCAATCCCCGGTACCAAAAGGAAAAAAAAACTTTCAACAGTACGGGTATAGAAGAAACGTTTGTCAACTTAAAAAAGGCTAGTCAAGTTCAATCCCCGGTACCAAAAAAAAAAAAAAAAAAGGCTAGTCATGTAAAACTCAAAGTTAATATAATCAGTGAGGAAAAACTGAATGGTTTTCTTCTACTAATTGGTACAAAGCAAAGATATATTTTTTACCATTTCTTTTCAACATAGAACTGGATATAATATTAAAAACAATTAGATGAGAAAAAGAAATTAAATGTATCTAACTTCAGAAAGGGAGAAGTAAAATTATCTCTGCAGACAGCATGATTATGTATGTCAGCAACTGCAAAGACTCCATCTAAAAACTGTTGGATATAATAAATGTATTTGGTGAAATTTTAGAATGTAAAACCAACATGCAAAACTCAGTAGCATCTTTATACAGAAATTAATAAAAGAATCCCATTTATGGTACTATAAAAATAATGATAAATTTATTCCAAATATCTGTATCTTGAACGCTAAGAGATTAATGAAAGGAATTGAAGAAAAACAAATAAATGGAAGGTAACTAGTAAAAAAAAAAAAACCTTAAAATTTCCATACTAACTAAATTTCCATTCAAAGCAATCCCTTTTAAAAACCCAAGGGCATTCTTCATAGGAATAGAGAAGAAAAACTCCTAAAGTTTGTACAGAACCATAAAAGATCACAAATAGCTGAACCAATTCTGAAATGAGAAGCACAGCTGGAGGCCATATGTTGCACTTTTTAGCTATTTTTCTAGATCTACTATCCACTCTTCTTAAACATGCTTTGAGCTTCAGGAAGCTAACTTCTAAAATATGGTTGTCCAAACTTTTGGCTTGCTTGGGCTGCATTGATTGAAAAGGAATTGTCTTGAGCTGCATATAAATTATGTAATTCATTTAATGTATATAAGTAATTGAATGCTTCCTTTAATTTTATATTTCAACTTTCTAAATTATGAAATAGTACAAGCCCAAATTTAGTAATTAGAAAACTAATATATCTGGTTCACATACACACAGTTTTGCACATCCATAGACATACAATTACCATATCAATAATTGCAGTGTTTTACTTGCCAAAGTACACATGAGCAAATGCAATGTCTGGATTTGGCTGTGTGTTGTGAATACAGGAGGCACAGTCAGTACTGTACTATGCTGTCACCCACACAGTGGCTCCTTGTTACCTACAAAGTTTACTCTTAAGCACTGCACAATTGAGTTGTGTGAAACATTGCTAAAAATCTCTTAATAATGGTAAAAGCTTATGAACATGTGGAAACAAATCGCTAACTATCTAGGACAGTGTGTACCTGCGGCTGCAGGTTGGACAGGCCTGTTTTGAAGACATCCAGTTAATGCCATTGACTTCTAATTCTACCAGGATTTAGCTTATGGTAAGCAGCAGAAGGAAAATATGCAGGAGACAAGGGAATGTAGGCTTTGTTCCTGTTTGGCTGTACTTTATTAGAGTTCTTCTCTACCCAAGCCAGAACTGCTGCCACATAGCACACTGAGAAAGTTATGTAAAATGTGTGGATACTCATAAGAAATAGGTCTTATTTGAATATATAGATATCTGGGTATCATGTTTGGGGCCTTCTAGAGAAACTAGAGCTTTAGAAAGAGGTTGTTGAAAGTGGAGTGTAGTGACCATGCCTGCCTGGAACCCAGGTACTGTAGGAGGCGGAGGTAGAGGAACTGCAAATCCAAGACCAGGAGGGGCAATTTAGTGCTTTAGTGAGACCATGTCTCAAAATAAAGAAAACTTAACAAAGAAAGGGGTGGGGATCCAACTCAGTGTCAAGTCTCGGGGTTCAAACCCCAATACTGTTTTAAAAGAAGAGGTTGGTGTAGGAGAAAGGAAAGAAGGGAAAAGAAAAAATGTGAGAAAAGGAAAAAAATGAAAACAAAGTTTTTGTAAATAGGGAGGGGTGGAGGGGGTGAAGGGAGGGCAGAGGAATGGAGGAAAAATAAGAACCAAGATACATCATGTAAAGGTACAAGGTCCCAATGATGAATGCAACTGTATTGCATACCTAAAATGTACCAATAAACTTAATGAAAAAAAAGAGGCTGGCTTCTTCCAGGATCAATACAGACATGTATCATGTAATTTTAAATGATTGTTACTTGGTTTTTATGCATATCTATATCTTAGATTTAGTGATGTTCTGAGTTGACTATCTTGATTAAAATGTAGGAAAATACATGCTATTGGTAGAAATAATAAGTTTTACAATTTCCTTTAAGAACAATTTGGAACTATATGTTCAAAACTAAAGTGCACATACCGTACCAAAATACTTGTGTATATTTTTAAGTAAGGAAGGTCTTTACTATATTGATAATAAAAGCAAAAAACTAAAAAAAAATCTATTCATCATAAGAGCTTGTTTAAAAATTTTGAAAATTTTAATAAAATAGAATCCATTCTTTTCATGAAAAATAATGAAATGAAATACACCGATTGTATGTAAAGGGATTAAAAAATGAAGTTTTTGGGCCGGGGATTTAGCTCAGTGGTTCTGGTGCCTGCCTCACAAGCGCAAGGTCCTGAGTTTGATCCCAGGTACTAAAAAAAATAAATAAAAAGAAGAAAATGAAGTTTTCTATGTGTGGAATGAGATTATGAAAAGCTAGTGATTATATCTAGAAAGAAGTGCTATGGTTTTGCTTAGGGAAATAGTATTAGTGTCTCTTTAATTCATTTTTTTCAATTGTAATGTTTATTTTGTGCTTACTGTATCTTATTTTGACTTTTTATCATGAAATTCAATAATCTAGAAAACAATTTATTAGTAGAATGTGCAGTTTACATGGTGACAAAAACAAAAAAAATGATTTTGACATGGGGATGTTGGGCATTTAGCTTGGCCAACTGACTAGCAAAATGAATTCTAACCAGCTACATGTCAATGTAATGGTACAGAGGCATCAACTGGACTCAAACAGGCTTCACATCAGACATTTTTCTAGTGTCTTCTAAAAGCATTTGTGATGATTGTTAAAGGTATGAATGGTAAACACTTACTATATTTTAATCTGAACATTTACTGATAAATTGTGGGCATATGTAGTATGCACTTATTTCTAATATCAAGAATTTAGTGATGTGTCCACGCACAATGTTCTTCTCAAAAGACTATACAAACATTGCAAATAGTAGGGCTCCAGTTTCAAGAACCAGTTGAAATTTAATCTTTCTCATTAGTCTATAAATAGTAATAATCACACATACTGACCAATAAGTCCATGTTATGTGTTCAATAGTCCTTCTAAAATGAATGATGCCTCTGTATTTTCTTAGTAGTTATGAATGCTTGTATTCATTTTGTTCCCAATTCATTCATTCATTAACCATTGACTTTACAATTTCATTAATATATCTTATTTCAGTCTTATGAAAATCCTTTGAACACTTATATTTACAAGCAAATGTGTTAGACACTGTTCGGATGTAAGACAAATAGCATATATTCCCTTGTGATGAAATTTATGCCTAACATAAGAAAATGTGAAACATCATAAAATCAAATTATCGGGTGCTATTGGAAGCATCTATGGCTTGCTTATCATATTACTATTTTAGTGCCTCATACTGGGTTATTTTTATTAAGATTTTTTAAAAGTAGCTGAAATCTAATAGTGAATCTCTAGTTTATTTTTAAGTAGTTTAAGGTTGACAAAAAAATTGTCACGGTACTAAAAGTATTGTGTATATCTCATCCAGTTTTTCATCCTATTAGCATTTTATATTAATATAACTCATTTGTTATGACTTATCGACCATTATTGATGAATTATTTGCATGAAAACTAACTTCATGGCAGGAGATTTAGCACAGTAGTGCCACGCCTGCCGGCAAGTGCAAGGTCCTGAGTTCGATCCCCAGTACCAAAAAAAAAAAAAAAAAAAAAACCTAACTCTATTTTGTATAACTTCTGGTTTGTTGCCAAAGCAGTAATGATAATTGTTAAAAATATGAATATTAAAATTTAACTGTATTTCAATCTGAACAAACATGAATTAAAACTTGTGGGCACAGGATACTTTGTCAAATTCTGCATTGTGTCTTGAGAACACTTCATTTTTCTAGATAATTTGTTTTAATTTGAACATATTAGTCTTCACTATCTTGCAGTGAATTTCTAAAGATTTTTACAAATTTGTTGTCATATATCATTATTACAATTTTATAAGAATAGTTTTACTGCTTTCCAGATTACCCTGTGCTTCACCTATTTAATCTTCCTTCCCAATCTCCTAAAAACCACTCATTAGTTTATTATCTCTATCATTTTGACTTTCCAAGAATGCTATTTAAATACAATCACACAATACATAGCCTTTTGAGACTGGGTTCTTGCACTGAGAATTACATGATCAAGATTCTTCTATAACACGAATGGCATGACAAATCATTCCTTTTTATCACTGAACAGTATTCCTTCATATGGATGTTCCATATTTGTTTATCCATTACCTATGAAAGACATTTTCATTGCTGCTAGTTTTTATCAATAATGCATAAAGCTGCTATAAAAATCTGCATGCAGTTTTTGTCTAAGCATTATTTTGCCATTTTTTGTTCTTTTTATTCTTAAGACAAACCTTGAACTTGTAATCTTCTTGATATTTCACTGCATTTTAGTTCCTAATACAAGTGAAGTCATAAAAGTGCTTTACTACAGAATTGTCATCTTAAATGGTTACTTATCTAACTACAAATGCACTTTAAATTCCAAATTTTGCCTTCACAGGTGGCTGTTCTAATCTAATCCTTTAATCTTATCCCCCATTTGATTTTGTACTGATGGTAATTACCTTTTTTATTGTCTGTCAGTCAGTTTTATGTAGATGGACGCTTGTAATTTTAATCAGAGAGAATGGTTCCAATTTCTTTATTAGATTTCCCTACAGAACTTTTTTGAATGGTTTACTAAACTCTAAATCAATTATGCTTTCTGAATTGGCTTCAGCTATAACAAGAGTCAAGGAAGGCTATCAGTTGTCTGATATATTTGAGTTTTATTATCAAATACTATATACAAGACAGCAGACACTTTGTCTCCAAAAAGAGACCTTTGGTACACCCACTAATGCTACTATGAAAGTTGATGGATTCTTAGTGCAAAGATAATATTTTTAAATGTGCTTGGACAAATATTATTCAAGTATGAGTAATCTTGTCATGTATTTTCCTCCTATCGGGAAGGAGATTCTGACTTTATCTGCCATCCCGTTTTTTCCATCTCTGCACTCTACACAGTATTTTGCCAGCTGTAATTTTGCTTACTGAAATTTTTGATACAGAATGCAGAGAACCAAAGAGAAGAATTGCAGAACCTAGGAAAAAGGTGTAGACACCTGGTATGTCACAGTATAAAGGGAAAATGATTAGGAGACAATGGTGATTTTTAAAAGATATTCTCTTCATCATGTTCAGTAAACACAAGGAAATTGTAGATTTGGCCAATGTTAGTTCATGGAAGTGATCAACTTTGCAGTAGATAAAAACCATAAATTCGTGTCATCGTTCTGACTGTAAATAGCCTTGCAACTGTAGATATTCACTTGAGCACTCTGATCCTCAGTTTTCTCATCTGTAGAATGAGTTTGGACTAAAAGATTTCCATGTCCCTTGAACAATAGTATCTGCATCTCTCATTTAAGCATTCAAAGTAGTCAGCACAAAAGTAAAAAACAAAATTTGACTTATAGTCTCATATGTGTTTTTCTTACAGTCAGCAGAGGAGAATCTCCGTCACAAATCTGAAAACTACAATTCATGAGCCAAATCTGACTATCTCTTTTTATGGACTTACTTGAACACAATCAAACTTGTCCTTTTATATATTGTCTATGGCCACACTGACAAATGTACTGTGTCAGAGATGACAATGTTCACTGAGCCTAATAGCCCCTAAATACTGTATTTACTGTCTTCCCCTTGACAGAAAGAAGAAAATTCCAAATATTTCTCCATATAAGCAATTTCTACATTTGTAAATGGAGGAAGTTATATCTGTTTTGACCAACTTACTTCGCTTTCATAGCAACAATTGAAAAAATATGAATAAGAAAGTATTTCAAAATATTACAAACACCCGGGTTTTTATTTAAAAATACAACTACAGCACATTATGGTCTTTTCTGCTGAGCATCCTTTCTGCATTTGTCTTTTTTCTCTCACTTCACTTCCAAATCTATTGCTAATAAATGCAGAACTTCCAACAAAATAACAGATAGAATACAGGAACCAAAAACCTGACCTTTACCTTTAGCACAACCTTCTTATCTTGCCCTGCCCAACCTCTAACCTAAAATTCCAGAAGCCAATGAGCTTACATTTGAACACTGCTATTTACATTGCATTACTGACCCCTCTACCACCAAAGGCAGCCCCTAAGAAAGGCTTTGAACTACAGGTCCAGTTCTATCTTGGAGGGACATCTGAGGAAACAGGTTTGCTTGGGTCTTTGAAGAAGATTCAGAAACCTGAATAAAGAGTAAAGTTGGATGAAGGTCAAAGTGGGACCCACCAAATAGAGGAATTCAAAACATCCATTACCTGACATCACTACCTGACACTCAGCAACATTCCCCCTCCATCTTTTCCCTAATCCAGGGTACTTCAGCTCTTGTGGAAAATATTTCAGTGATCTTCCAACTCTTCTCTGTAAATATTTGACCCTACCCTACTATTTCTAAATCTGCTGAAAAAGGAATTATTTTGAAACATAATGTCACTCCCATCAACTATCTACCTCCATTATGTCCAGAACAACGAACAGCCGGTTATGCCCTCTAATGGCACAGGCTTATAGGCTTGTGCATGCTAACTCTTGCTTAGCGCTTCAACTTCGTCAGCCTGCACTCTATCTGAGCATTCACTATGCTGCCCTTCTGGTGGGCTAACAGGTTGTTTTTGGTTGTTGCACATGTTCCTTCCTTAACCGTTATGCCCCAAGTTTCCAAATTGCCTCAGTTAATTCTTCTTCTGCCTTCAGATGGTTCATATCATTTTTTCCTTGTATATTATGTTTCAACCCTAGCTGAACATTAGAATCCTCAAATACCTATGTCCATGCCACAACACAGACCAAACCAGACACACAAAAGTGGAAGAGCAGATTGCAGGATTATTACAAAGCTCTTTAGGTAACACCTGATGTGAGGATAAATATAATAGTTGTTCTGTTATCTTATAACCATGTATGTGAACTCCTCCTTTAAAATTCCTCAAAATACAGGTGTAGTCCAGAAGTATGGAAAATAGTTTTCATTCTTACTCCTGTGTATGTTCCATGAGGGCAGTGTCACTCATTTCTTCATTGCTTAGTTATTTTAAAATATTTTTTTTCTGTAATATACTCTGTTCTAGTCCATTCTTGGAGAAGAGTGAGCAATAACTTTGTGTCTTCCCTCACAGAATTCACATTTCAGAGTACTGCAGGATTGCAATATGTATGTATCAGCTGCCTGAATATTCTTATATTTTCAAGTTCGTTCTTCTAAAATTATATTATTTCTCCCTTCCTGAAACAATTGTAGTTCTCTCAAAATACTTAGAGCAGTGAACCTCTGAGCTGAACAACTTTAAATAGTTGTTCAACTTCCAGCCTTACATTGTCTTTTATGACAGTTTTTGGATTTCTTAATTATTGCATTTTGTCTTTTCCCTGTAGCTCAGATAATAAAACTATAGTCTGCACTAACGTTCTTTAGACAGACGGAAAAAATTAAAAGAAAAGCTTTCTGCATTATTTGATGACAGTGCTACGTCACCTGTTTTCTCTGCCTTTGGAAATAAATTTTAGACATATCTGTAATTTATTCTGCCTGTTCCCTAGGACCTTGGCAGCATGGCACTGGTTCCAGTAGATTTTTATATTCAGGGCACAATTCGGAGCTCAGAAAGAATTCTCTAATGATTTCTTCCAGTCATTGTTCATTGCCTACTGCCTCACTGTTAAGAACCATCTTGCTCTCTATATAAGGGTTGATTGTTTCATTTTGTGGACTATTTGGCTACTGGGTTTTGTTTTGTTTTGTCCCCTGTCCCCATTTCTCTCCAGTCTTCAACTCCTAACTCAGTTCTTCATGGGCTTTTGTCACCAATAGAAGCATAGGCAATGAAAAGAATAAAGTTAGCCTTTAGATCTACATTAATAAACCTACTGAAAAACTGGGATATATTTAAGCCATAATTTATGGAATGAATATATCATAGATGGAATATATGATAATTGCACTATCTTCTATTATTCTTCATGCTCCATCTTAATTTTGGGGGGAAAAAGTAGTATAGCATAATGGAAGGAGCAATAATCTAAGAACCAGTCAAATAGATTTTGAATTCTGCTACTTTCATCTAATAGTTGTGGTCTTAGACAAATATCTGAGCCTCAGTTTCTGCATACATAAAATCAATTAATGCCATAGTCATTGACTATGTTAAAATATGTATACTGATTTAAATGCTTTATATGCATATATATATGTGTATATATGTGTGTGTTATTATCCAGCTGCACAAAACTTTATATCAATGCAATTAATGTGTCAGTAAGCAGTAAGCTGATCACAGAATATTGCTGCCTTAAGCAAAAAACAACACAAAAGAAAAAACCTAAAATTCAGACACTTAAAATAATCATGGTGCAATATAATGGATCTCTGGTTGTGGCTGAGGCAGTTTATCTAGACAGAGTCCAGCTATTGGCTATCATCCTTGCATACACTTTCTGTACCTCAGACAAAAGGGCCAGAAGTTAATCTATAGAAACTCTTCACAGTATGATGACAGACGCTAAGATCAATTGGGTGCAAGCAAACACATCCTAAATCCATCCTGTGCTATATTTGCTAATAGTTCTTTTGAAAAATTAAGACACAGGACAAAGTCCAAAGTCAAACAGAATTACACCTTAGCTTTAGGAGCAGGATGAGTTTACATGCTAAAGAACGTGAATCCAGGAAAGAGTGAATAATTGTAGGCAAAAATTATTTCTCACATCTAATGATTGGCCCATGATTTTGTCCTTCCCCTCCAGCTTTATGTTCTTTCCTTCCCCAACTCTTATCTCACTCACCCTTTAAAATTTTTTACTTAAGAGGATAGACACAAGGCTTTATAAGAGCCCTTAGGGCAATGTTTGAGAATGAGACTTCTAAATTACATAGTATAGTCATAAAGATACATACAATGTACATTTTTATTCAAGAAACTACAAAATGTAATTATATAAATCTTCATTTACAAACATTTGCATAAAATACTCAAATAGATACATGATTTCTTCGTTCTACTTAAGAAATAATTTCATATATTTTTAAAAACGAAGTTTATTGTGTATTTATAATGTGAACAATATGATGCTATGGTACACATATAATGAAGAAAATTAACATGTTTATGATCTTAAAAAATTACCCATTGTTGTTTTTGTTTTGTTTTTGTGACAAAAGCAACTAAAATGTATTCATTTAGCAAGAACTCTAAGCAGAATACAACCTTATCATCCCTAGCACTAGTGTTGTACATTGTACGTCTAGACAAATTCAGTCATAGAAACCATGATAAAGGTTTTTGCCCAGAGCCTATTATATGTGATTTTTAATTCCATTAAAATTTTAGATGATTTAAAACTAGGTGTCTCCTAGTCTCAAAGTTGGCATATCCCTTGCCTTAAAGATAGGGCAATCCTTTCAGGCACCAGTTCACATTAAAATGGTGGTACCAGGTTCTTTGCTCTTCAGAGACTCGTGGCTCTGTTTCCCGTCAACCCAGGGGAGCTCGCTGAAAGCTCTGCTCAGTTCTGCCTTTTGGCTGGAAATCAAATGTCTCCACAAAGATGCTTTAAAAAGGCCAATCTCGGCTCTCACAGATTTCTACCCCACCTGCAAAATGGCTCTTTAATTCCTCACTTTTCTGACTCAGTATTTCTCTAATATGGTCAAATATTTTAAAATCCATTTATTCTTTTTTATTTGTTTTTCTGAGCAAAAAGTCAAGTCAAGATTACATGGCTCTACCTCATCTGAGACTATATTTCAATGTACAAAATGTTTAAAGAAAAAAATATCAAAACAATACATTGTAGCCCTTCTTACACCACTACCTCTTTTCCCCAAGGCTGTTAAATAATAGAGTCAGTTAGACTTTAATAGGGAACAAATTAGGTGAATTATTTGTTGCTAGCCCAGGAAGTAATGCTCTATATTTTTCAAAGCTTGTTATCCTGTTTAAAGCTATGGAGTTTTAATTATTACTTCAATTGAATTTTTCAAAAGAAACTAGGGCCATAAAGACATTTTTTTCTTTTGCCTTTAGGCCCAGATGGACTACAGTGATCCAAAGCTAGAGACTGGGCACTATCACTTATTCAATTAAAAAATGTGACATACTTACCACCTGTAAAAATAATTGAGCACAGAGTAATTAAAGTAATTTGCCTGTGTGTGTGTGTGTGTGTGTGTGTGTGTGTGTGTGTGTGCGTGGTGTGGTTAGGCTTCAGCCCAGGATACCTTGTCATGCCAAGCACATGCTCAACTCATAAACTACACATCAAACCCCATGATTTTTTTTAACCAGAAACACAGGTTGTAAAACAATTATCAAATCAAATTTCCCTCAGGATAATCTATTGAATTATTTTGCTTGGTATTATTTTTACTATGAGGTTTTTGAAAATGCATATATTATATGGAAGCAGCAGAGGACTGACTGAAGTCTTGTTCTGCCTTCTTGTGTGTTCTACTTTTTATCTTCATTATAAAAATCATGAAAGAGCATATACATCACATTTTCTAAGTCCAAAATTGCTTTATTTTATTTTTTAATTTCTCTCTCTCTCTCTCTCTCTCTCTCTCTCTCTCTCTCTCTCTCTCTCTCTCTCTGTCTCCTTCCTTCTCTTCGTCCTAATCTTCTACATGACTCTTTGGAGATATATTTTAGGTGGGTACTCTGAGATGATTCATTGAGATAAATCATGCTTTAAGGTAGGCATCCTTCCTAATCAGGGCATACATGTCAGAATTCTATCATTGATTTACAGCAAGAATCCTTACTGTCCCAGGGACCAGGAAACATTCATAGGATTTCTATATTCTCTCCTTTATTAACAAACTAAGCTATTACACAAAGTTTCTATCCTCAGAGTGCCTGCTGTCTAGTGGGTCTCATTCCTTCATCATTTATGCACCAGACACTCTGCTTGGCATTTGACAATGAATTAATATTCATTAAAATGATGATTGAATAAAGAGAAAGGGATGAACTGCTAATTGCAAGGTGACAATGGAATTATAACAGAAGGAATTACATACTTTAACTACAGGCAAACTCCATTTCATAGCACTTCCCTTTGTTGGGATTTGCAGATAATACATTTTGTAGAAACTGAAGCTTTGTAATAACCCTGAGTCTTGGAAGTCTATCAGTGCTATTTTTCAACCTCATGTGCTCAAGTTGTGTCTCTTTTGTCACATGTAGGCAATACTTACAATGTTTTCAATTTTTATTATTATTATATGTGTTACAGTGAAACATGATCTGTGTTACTATGGTAATTATGGGCAACATGGAACTAATGTAACCTGGCCAATTTAATGAATAAATTATGGATTCTGATGGCTCTATGGATCAGTTGTTCTCATGTCTCTCTCCCTTCCTTGGGCCTCCCTATTCCCTGAAATAACAGCAATGTTGAATTAATCCAGCGATTAAGCCTCCAATGGCTGAAGTAACTTTGAAGAGTTATGGTGAAAACAGAGATCATGTGAGGGAAACTGGAGTCTTTCTATTGTATTATGCTTCAGTTTCCTTGTTATGCAGGGTCATTTGGGGGGACTGCTGGGTTTAATCAAAAAGACAGAAAGAGGAACTAAGAGGAACTGTGGCTCTGGGCAAACATCTTTATTGTAGTTCTATGAGAATGAAAGGGCTTGCAGGGAAAGCAAGTTTAGGATGGAATAACTTCAATTGGGGCGTGGTATTATCCCTGTTTATAAGTGACTTGGCTCAGGAGATGCTGGGACAGGTGTATAGAGGCTAACAGTGTCAGAAACAAATACAGAAGGCTCTAGAGTGTAGACTTAATCTGCTATTTAAAATGGGAAATTAACTGCAGCCCTCTATTCAGGACTTCCAAGCTGCATAGAGGTAGAGCAAACACACACATACGCACAAACAGATGCATACAAACTGTATCATATCTCCTCCATTTCCTTTTCCAAGTCGATGAAAAGTTGTCTGGCCTTGCCAACATATGTTTCAGAGATCTGGAAGTAAAAAATAATAATAGCAAGAAGTTAAAAAATGAATAAAGAGGTGAGTGAGAATAGGAAAGAAAGTTTAAAAAAAACTAGTGATCCCATTCCGTAGCATTATTTTTTTTACCCCAAATCAATGTTTTTATGTGAGGATAAATTATTTTAGACACAGTTCCAACATATATTAGTAACAGTCAATTTATATCTTGTTTTGTATGTATAGTTTTATTTTTGATGATATCTTTGCTTCTAAAAGCACTAGAAAAGATGAGATAAATAAAACCTTAAGAAAGAGATTGCAGATTGCTATCACTCTATTTAACAGTTTCCTTGCCTCTGCTGAAGCAGAAGGGGATGCAGGAGAGAGAAAAGTAAATGCTACTTTTCAAATAACTTAAAAGATAAAACATATTTAGTGAACATGCTTTACACTGGATTTGAAATTCTATTTGTGATCACATTGAAAAATCAAGTATAAACAATTAGCAAACTGTTTACAATATCTTTAAATATTCACTAAAATGAGCATTGTAAATTTTAATTGCAAATTTCAAGGTCTATCTTGAGCTCTTATTTCTTACAGGGAAAGGTGCTTTCAAAGTTACCAGAATTTCTTTTTCCTGTAAAGATTAGCCTAAAAAAAAGAAAGGAGAGAAAACACACACACACACACACACACACACACACACACACACACACACACGCACACACCAATGATTATTACCTCCTTTGATATTTTCCAGTGGAAAACATTGATGTGTCACCTGAGGGGAAATTTTATTAGAAGACCAAGATCCCAGGACAATTAAATGTGATGTTTAATTTAACAATTTGCAAGTACTTTTCTGAAACAATATCATGCTATTATAAAAATTGGCTGTTAATTAGGTGATTGACTTAAATGTCATCTCAGTTGCCTCTTCATGTTTGCTTAAGCATATGCTTTTTAAGAGTTAGTTGATGATAAATTGGAATTCTTGTTGCTCTGTGGACATAAATTCCAGGTAGAAACATAATCAGGAATATGTGCAATATAAATTTCCATGTGGTATCATATATCATGGACGTTCCATGGAAAAGAGGATGGACAAGGTAGCTATTTCTGTTGACTTGCTAGTAGTGAAACTACTATAGACTTATACAAATATAGCACCATTTAGTTTGCCTTAAGGGGACATAATACTGTTTTGCAATCATGGTAGTATACTTTACAATATTTTTTCTTCTCAAAATACCAATCACCAAAAATTCACATATTATGCTATAATTAGAACACATAGCATGGATTTGGAGAAAAAGAAGCATATGAGATTTTGAACAGGCTATTGTGAGAACTTTCATAGTTAACTCATTTTGGCTTTATTCTTTACTCATTCTTACTACATTAACTCAATGAGTTGCTATCACATGTCACATAACCTATGTGTTACTGGAGATGAAAAAAGAAAAAGGCACTATTACTGTCTGGCAGTGGAGGTGGTCTCATTGTAGACAAACAAATCACACAATAGGACAGCCCATAAAACAGAGTTTGCTTTTGTTGTTGCTAATAAGTGTGCTTGTACCTTTATGAGATACCTGTGGTGACTTACAGACTAAACATAGAGAATTAATTGTTTACTAGGAGATGTTAAGTTCTAGTAGACTGTGGGCTGAGAATCTTATCTGAGCATGTAAAATGCATATATTAAGGTTGTAAAGTGAAACTGGAGTATAATTTGCTGAATGAATGTAAACAGGAAATGAAGCCATGGAAACCATTTTATAACTTTCAAAATAAAGAACTGTTGAAATTTTTGACAGGATTATGTTAATGTCCAATTTAATACTTAAAATCAATGTATACCACCCTTTTAAATGATGGATTGGGGACCATACCAAATTGTCTGTGTATGCTACAATCTATCACCTGACCCTCTCTCTGTCTGGTCTTTTGTTCAGATAACTATATTTTCCAGAATCCATTTTTCTAGTGTTTGTACTTTTTTTTTTTTTTTTTTTACCATTCAGTAAGATGCCGTGGTAGAAACTTGGAGAAAAAAGGGCAATACACTTTACTTTTCTTTTGGATTCCAATGTTGTCCGTGACAGAGTTGTATCGCTTTTCTACATCTGCTTTTCAAACGGAACAGCCTCTCCCAGGCACTGTCTACTTATAAAAGGTTCTGCATTTGGAGCTCTGGGACACACACTCTGGCTACTAAACACTCAGCCCTTAGGGTGGTATTTTTACTCTTTGTTGCTAACCCCTGGGTTTCCTCACTATTCTGATGGTTTTTCCGTGTCCTTCACTACTACTGTGAACAAGTATCTATGTATAATTCAAGTACTTACATACAATTGAAGGGCTTAGTGTTGCTTCCGTTATTCTGCCTGAAATTTTACTGACATCTGCAAGCCAGAGTCATATAGAACAGAGAGACAGGTAATACAAGAGTCTATCCTAGTTTAAATCTTCACAATCAGTTATTCATAGTGCTGAGTAAAGTGGAAAAGTACACAGATATTTACACTATTTAGAAGAGAGAATTTAAAACTGGAATGTTTTGAAGGTAAGAATAGGGAGAAGGCTTTAGGTTTTGGGTGGGTGACATTAGTGCCCAAGAAGAAATAGAATGTACAGATTGGGACTTGGTGTGACAACAGGGTTTTTGATGAGAATATGTTGTTATATGTATTAAGTTGCCTATTTTGGGAGAAAAAATAGAGAGCAATAATATGTATAGAATTTTACTGTAGGCAAAATTATTTTGGACTGATCTTGATTTCTTAACATAGATCCAGATTTCTGTTTTACAATTTATTCTTTCTCAAGAGTTTCCTTTAAGATTTTTTTGTAATACAGGTCTGTTATTAATGACATTTTATTTTTATTTGTATGCAAAATGCTTTATTTTCCTTTTATTTGTGGAAGATAGTTTCAGTTGATGCATAATTCCAGATTGTTTCTTCTTTCAGGACTTTATGAATAGCATTTTATGGCCTTCTTGTTTGCATATTCTGTGACACATGTCTGTTGTATTTCTTATCTTTGTGGAAATACAATATACGTTTTTCATATTTTTTTCCTTCAAGATATTCTCTTATCTTTGTTTTTCAGTTGTTTGACTATGATGTGGCTAATGATGTGTATGTGTGTTGTGTGTGTGTGTGTGTGTTAGAATCATTCCTTCTACAGATCTCTGAGCTTCTTGGATCTATATTTTGATCTTCTTTACTGTTGGAAAAATATAAATGTCTCCTCAAATATTTTGGAATTTTAATTATGCATATGCTATTGTCCCAAACTTCTTGTTTGTACCACTGAATTTTTTCTTTTTGTTTCACACTGAGTAAATTCTAGTGACTTATTTTCTCAGGCATTCAAGTTTTCAAAATAAAATACCATTAAACAAGTGACTAATAAGACAGAGCTTTATTTTTTATAGTACAGGACCCTAGAAAGTCCAAGATATGGGTGCCAGCATGGTTAGGTTCTGAGGGAGAGGGATCAATTCTAATTTTCAGGTGGCTACTTTCTCTCTGTGTCCTCACATGCTGGAAACAGAATTCCTGGGGTTTTTTTCTCCCTCTTCTTATAACAATATCAAGCTTATCTTTGACTTGTACCCTTGTGGATTTATCTAAATCTAACTATTACTCAAAAGTCTAAATTTTAGGGATTAAGTTTCAATGTATGAAGTTTGCTGAAGCATAAATATCTAATCTGTAACATTGTACTACCTCACCTCCCAACATCCATTTCTTTGTCATGTAAACATACATTTGTTGAATCTCAAATTAGCCCAAACTTGTAACTATTTCCAGCATGAACTCTAAAGTCCAGTTTCACTTACATAAATAAAAACATAGCTAAGTGAGAATCACGGTATGAGTTTGCTCCCATTCTTCAGACATAGGTCATCAAAGAGGCTTTCTCTAGCCTTCTGCTTTGTCACAAGATTTTTTATATTGGCGAGCTAGTGAGATTTTTTTGAGTCTACGACAGAATGTGAACTTCTCTGTATCTTTGACCCTCAGGGATTTTGTATTTAGAGGTTATATCATACTTAGTGTTTAGGGATTCACTAAGTGTTACTGAATGTATGCTTCCTAAACTTGTGTCTCTAAGTTGTCCTGTCATGATCTTCCCCAGGTGAGGCAGTGTTCATGCATTCTTATCCTATCTCTCATTGCACTTGGAGGCATTTTTCTTTCCTTGGATTTTAGACTATTTTGGTTCACCGTGATCTCAGCTCTCTGATCAGTTTAGGAAAAGTTATGATATACATCTCATACAGCTTTTTTCTTGTTAAAATGAAGCTATTTTCTTTCTAGCTTTCAAAATTCTACACAGAAAATGGAAATCATCAGAATATTTTATGTCTTATACTTTGCCCTTACTTTTTTACAGGGTTTCAGGGATTTTGGTTTATAATCAATAACAAAAGCAAAATTTGATTTCTACCCATAATTATATTTGTTCCTCTCTATCTTTTCTCACATCAGCTTTGAAAAATAAAAACTTGGTGAACAATGAATCCAGTAATCCCTCTTCCCAAAAAATAAAATACAAAAAATATACTTTTAACTCAGGAGAATATCATCAAACTGTGTTCCTCAGTATAGTGTATCTATAAACTTTTTCTTTTTCCATATCTTGAAAGCCAAAATGTACTACTATGAACTGAATATCCAATTATAGCTGAAATGTATCAGAAAATCTAGAATTTCCTCTATCAGATTTTGACATTGAATGTATCATCTCTGGATTGGATGTTTTGAGAATTATAGGCTTTAAGCAGACTGGTGAGGACTTATCAATACTTCTGCTTTTCTGTATTGCTAATCAGTTATGGGCTATTTTCAAAGACAACATAGATACTTCATAGACTTATATGAAATTGCCATGATTCTGATTCTGTAGGCTATCAGAAAACTATATGCGTGTTTTCTTTTCACATTCCATTGCTCTGATGATTCTCTGTGACCCTCGGGCCTCAAAAGTAACTAATTTGCCAAATCTCAACTATAGATTTCTTTCAAATACCTTCAGTTTCACTCAGAAATAATGTTCATCAACCCCATCATCATCACATTACATACAAATGTACACCTGCTAAATGAGAAGGTTATCACCTTTCTTGACACTTTCTGTAGTCAGGGTCATTGGAGCTATGTTCTCTTGTTAATACTTAGAGGAGATTAATCATAATAATTATAGAGTAGAAAATGAATAGCATTTTAATCTTATTTTAATAGTGGTGAAGTAAAGAGCTTTTCAGTTATTCTAAATATGGTTCATCTATTTAACATTATCCTACAAGTAACCAAAAAAGAGAGAAAAAAACAGCATTTATTAAGTTTGTACAGTACACCAGATATTGTGAAAAATGTTAAGTGCAATTTGTATTACACTGATTGTTTAAACAAAATAATAGATTTTCAGGAAATGAAGTCAGTTTTTCGAGATCAAAGCAAAATATGAATTTAGCTATCCTACATTCCAAGTCCTATGGATTGTCTCCATGTGGGTAGGAAGTGCTTAGACACATTTGTTAATGATTCAAGTGAATTGTGATGTACCCTACACATGGTCCTTGAAACTCTATGTAATTACTCAGTCATTGGTCTCATAGGACTCGTTATATATCATAAACTTACTTGATGATAGAAGCAACAACTGGTTTAGCTGAAGACAGTGGAAGAATGTATAAATCAACTGAGAGAATAAGAGGCAGTGAGAATGACAGTTCATTACAGGTGACTCTGCTGAACACATAAACCCATTGTTTCCTATAGAAACAAAATTAGATCATCCGAGTAATTAGAGGTGAATTTGTCTGTGTTGGCCATCAGCGACTGGCTCCTGTCTACAGTGCATGATAGGTACTGCAAGATGTGTGTAGAATCAACTGCACAAAAGAAGAAATCAACTGACTGAAGACAGAAAAAAATGGGTGGGAATTGTGAATTTGGGGAAACAAGATCAAAACATAAAATAATCAAAAGTAATTTTAAAAGCTAGTGTAAGTACAATGCTTGTGAAATTGTGACGGTCTACATCACAGTGTGAGCTGTTCAGAAGGGAATAGCACCAACAGGCAGAGAGTTGAGTTTTGGAGGAATAAGTGGTACGCCATGACATTGGGGAAGGAGAACAGCATTGGATATGGAGCTAGGCACAGTTAGGGCCCATCTCATTATATAACTGTGTAAACCCAATGCCTCTCAAAGTGAAGGATCAAAATATCTTTCACAGTAACAAAAGTAAATACCATCACCGAGTCTACTGTTATACCAAATTTGGCTGTACTTTCCTATTATGTCAAGGCTTATACAATATCCTATTCACATTTTCTTCATGCTGTTAAATACTCCATGAGGTATTGTTGTTCCCATTTTATAGCTGAACAAACTTACTCTAGAGATTCTCACATAATGACATCATGAGCAACAGAGGAAACATTCAAATTCGTATCAGTCTAACTTCACAACATTTTCTGTGATCCCTACAATTTTTCCTACCAAATAATTTTTAAAAATAAGGTTTTCTCAGATATATATTGAATTTAAATGTTAAGTCAAAAATCTGCCTGGAAAAACCACTTCCTTAAAAAGTAAGAAACTTACTTACAAATTATCAGGAAGGAGAATTGTGAGGTGTTTAGGGAAACCCACTATAATACTGTTTGAAGGTTCTTTTTATTATTGTAATTTTGAAGTTTTTCATTTCATCTATTTAAATTGATGAATGATATTGCATGTAATTATTTATACAACATGATATTTATTTGCACAAAATTTTATATATTATATATATACATTGTGGAATGCCTCATCTAGCTAACTAATATATAACTGATATATGACTTACACCACCTCGTTATGATGAGAGTATTTAACAGCTAGTCTTCTAGCATTTTTCAAAAAATACAACATATTGTATAATCCTCATATTAAACAATGGATCTGGAACTTAACTGTAATTATGTGTCTTTTGACCAACGTCTTCCCAACATCCCCTCAACCATTGGCTCCCATGATAACTACCATTCTATTCTTTATTATTATTGTTTTTAATGTTCATCAGCTATCTATTTATCGGGTCCAGGAAGACCGAGTGGGACAATTACTGTACATATGAATGACAGAAAATTAAGTTTTAAATACCTACAATATCTGAAGCAATGTAGAAAGTATTTGCTCTGTAATTATACCTATTTAAGCCACTGAGATCTAGGAGCTCTCATGCCATTTTACAGATGAGGAAAAGAGTAGTAAAAGACACTTGATCAAGGTCCCACTTCTAATACCACAAAAACTAGGACACTTCATTTTCCAAGCCTAAGCTCTTTCTGCAGCGAGGTACTCATTGACTAGGAGAAGAACAGAGACAGCAGGGAGCTGTCCTGATGGCTGATAGCACCAAGCTGCCACCCTGGTGCTAATGTGGCAACCACTGGAAATTGTTTGCAGGCTCCCAGAGGAGTGGGAAAAGTCCATGACAAGGAAAATTAAGATTTGTCTGATAAATGCTGAGCCCTGAATTCTGGAAACCTAATAATTTCAATTATCTACCTCTGTTCTTTGAATAGATTTATGATTTTTTTGAGAAATACAATATAGATAGATGATGGTAACAATAATGAGTTATACAATAAAGTATAATAATTTAATGGGTAGGATACTAAAAAAATTGGAACTAGAATGAACTATGCACAGTTGCACCATGAATATATCCAAAGAGACAGAATTTAAGATTTGGGTGTAAAAGTGGATAAACAGAAACTGTATTTCATTAAAGGGAAAGTTGGTCAAACTATAAGATTAATCTACAAGAGTAAAAAACAGGGATAGTTGCATGTGAAGAAGATGTGGGCACTGTATCTTTAGGTTTTTTGCTCTATCTTCATAGAAAGCTTGGAAGTATCTTCTCTTCCCATCGGGTGCATATCCAGTGTAGAAAAATTTATAAACTGCCATTCTGATACCTTTGAGTAATTTGATCTTACACCTAAATATTTGGTTCTTATGCCATGCTTATCATGAGATCATCTTATTATATTTTGACTTGAACATAGCAAATAAGAAATAGTCTGCCAGTAAGTAAGGCCAAATCAGGTTTTCACAAGACCAAAAAAACTATTTGTAATTTGCTTTTAATCACTCTGAAGGAGTTTGGTTGCCATTACTTTCTCTTTACAAACTCTGGACAGTCAGACAGAGTAAAAAGTCCAAGTCACTAAGACTGCGCTCTTCTGAATTTTATCTCCAGGATTGTGATAAACAAATACATGTATGTTAACCACAGAACTCTTTTCTTGACAGCTGTCAGGAGAGCCCTAAGTGGTATCACAGCCACTATGTGACTGGATTTCATTTTTCTTTCTTCTCACTACAACAGGTGATACTGATAGATGTACCTGATATTCTGAACCCCCATTCTTGATCCACTCTCCCAAGCTAGTATTTATCTCTGCAGTGAAGGAGAATATCATTATCCAGCATCTATGAGAATCCTTTTAAATGATCCTTTTAGAAATGCTAGAGAAAAATATGTGTAAATAAGCTAAGGGCAATGTTTTCTTCCACCCATTTACTTTATTCTTTCGCTGGAGGAGTAGGCCTATTGTTCCTGTAAAGACTTAACTCTACAGGTAGAAAGAATTAACTCACAACCCCAAGTTGAAGTACCATCCATACAGGCTCTGAAAATTCAATTTGAGAAATCCCATATTCAGCAGAGAATGTGTAGGATAAACGCTAATACCTGCAGAGTATTCAAAATTATCTTGTATAGAGAACAGAGAGAAAAATTAAACGGCTGAATTTATTTTCATTTATTAATATCTTGATATTTCTGTCTCATGTGGTCAACATTAGAAGTATCCAGAAAGGACTTTGTGTGTCAAAAGAAGACAACTCCAATTACGGCAGCTTCTTCTTCATGCATCAACAAATGTGTGATCAAGAAAAATAGCTCTTCTCTGGAATTCTAAAACAGAAAAAAATGATGAAATTATTTACTCAGTTGATAAAACTTGTGAAGGCACATTGAGGACCACAAATTATGTACAATATTAGCAGCACAAGGAAGCTTTCGACTGCCAAGTCTTTTAAAAAGCTAGATATGTATGAACACATGTCAAAAGAAGATGGAGACAAGTAGGTCGTATGGTAGGAATTGCAACAGACGAAAAAATATCCCATTGTAGGAGTTGTTGGAGAAGCTTCCTGATGAAAGAAGGGTAAATAAGACTGATAGCTTCTTTTTTTGCTAATTTTAAAATAGATTTTTTATTGTTTAACATTTTGTGTTTATAGAAAACTTTCAAAGATGATCTGGAAGGTCCCCAGATAACCTGCACCAATTTTGCTGCTGTTGTTGACAAATACCAATATGGTACATTACTATTAACTAATCTCCAGACTTTATTTGGATTTCTTCAGTTTTCCACTATTTTGGGTTCTATTGAAGGCAGTATTTTCTATTTTTTTCTGAATTACTTTCCAATGACTGAAACCCTGCAAAGACAAACTGGTGAAGCTGGGACATGTAGCCTGAAGAGATGTGTCCACTTGAGGCTCAAAACAGAGCAGGAGAAGGAAAGCTATATCTCTGAGGTTAAATGTGTCCAACAATGGCATACCAGGTACGCCTACTCTTTTTATTCTTGAGACTTGAGATGTAGTATATATTCTCATCACTGTATTAAAGTCATACAGTAGTTCAATATTAGTCATTTGTACAACAACCATAATAAGTGGGTATTTTTGTCCTTAGGTCAGAGAACCAATAATAAACAAAACATTGAGAATTTAAACACAAATTAATTTGCCACTTGAAACTTGTGATTTTGAGGTTTTGAAATCGAATATGTATTTCTTAATACTATATCCAGACACCAAAGTCTTCAGACCATGCTGAATGTATCACTCTTCTGTAACTATCATTAAAGTTGGGGATAGTACTCCAAGTTTTAGATACTTAGTTTATTCAACTACAGAATGACAGGAATTTAACATAATTTTAAAGTTCTTAATTCAAACAGAGATGAAGTCAACTAAATTGTTTTGCCATATGTAATATACATATATATGTTATAAATAATATATATATTAGTTAAGATCAGTAGGGTTATCTTTCAGCTGTTTGTATATTCTTTTTATTAAATTTATTTTTATTAATACATATTTGCAGTACATAGTGAATATATTAATTATGGCAAGTTAAAACAAGTACATAACAAAACTTGATTCTTTTTATCCCCTCTACCCACCATCTGTTGGCCTTTTCCCATTTGCAAAAGAGCTATCTCCCTGTTTCCTATTATCTAACTCTTAGTTTGCTTTTTAATTAATTTATACTTTGGGTTTCTCATGTAAGAGAAATTTATGTGTTTGATTTACCTCATTTACTCTCAAAGTTGGCCTTTTGATGATATGCAGTGTATAGTTAAGAGTTGACTTTACCTCCTCCCTCATTGCTAGGTGATGTGATTGTTTACCCTGTTTAGAGTAATAGTTCACCTTGAATGACACACCCTGGTGTTCAAAATACATGTAACAAAAACCAAATTGTTTACCTTCTCAAAAGAAGGGAAAAAAAATGTAAACATGTTATAGGGTTGTGAAGCTTGATTTCTCTGTTAATGCATGAAAACCATGATAGCCTCACATTGATTCTCTGGATTCAAATAATCATCTTGTGGACCAGAGCCAACAGAGCAACAACAAATGAGAAAGGAGTATTGGAGGTCAATAGAGCTAAGCATAAGGGACTACTTTGTCTGAGGTTAACCACATATTGTATTTTTTGCTTTTCTGTAACCATTTTTGTTGAATCTAATAAAGTTTTTCATTTTTAGTGATCAAGACTTGAACTTATTATGTTTGTTCCCAGAAAACCACAGAACATGGATGTCAATTCACACTGCCTGAGAGGCATGACATTTTCAGGTACAGACTTCAAATGTTCAGTGGGCCAAGATGGTGAGTTAGAGTCTCATCATCACTTCTCCCTTGCAACCCTTGCTTGAAATCCTTGTTTGTACAAAGGGAAAAAAAATCACAGCAGTGGATAAAGGAAATAAAGACTAAATTAAGTGGTTTCAACTTCTTTTTCTGTCTCTGAGGTCTCCAAACGCCATGTAAGTCGATGAAAGACCTATGCCATGAGCATCAAAAGAATCACTGGTTTTATAATGCATATTTCCCTTGCCCTTCTTATAAAATCCCTATTTCTTATTTATTTATTTATTTATTTTGGTTCCAGGGATTGAACTCGGGTCCTTGCACTTGCAGGCTAGGCGGCGGAACCACTGAGCTAAATCCTCTGCCCCCAAATCCCTATTTCTTTCAGATATTTCCTTTCCACAAGAAGAACTTTATTAGTTGAAGCCAATTTTGACATTCAGATGTCCTGCCAGTGAGGGTTGAGTAACATATATTTGATACATTTCTCCTTAAGGAAAAAAGTCTCTCTGAAAGGATTTTATCTAGGAAAAAGCTGCTGTTCTTCCATTTGGATTTCTGAAGTCTAGATGTTACACTTAGAATTACTTCATCTCTCTTGAAAGCATAAAGACAGCCAAGTCAAGATCAAGTTAACACAATGTGGAAGATGAGACTAATTTTAAATGTCTATATCCTCAAAGATGCTAAAGATCTCTTAATTAACAAAATGCAGGAGCGCATCAGAGTTGGATGAATGACAATATAAATATGTTTAATGTTTTTGCTTCATGGGTTTGAAATCTCATGTTAGTTGAATTTGATAATATACTGTATTATGTAATAAAAGGCATTTGTTACAGTCTCAAATATATAATAGGCTTTAAGTAAGTCTTTATTCTCTTTTTCATTTTTTCAAATGAACACCAAGCTTGTCATCTCTAAACCCGATGCCAGTTCCCAAAGTATGTATTTCAAAAAATGGCCTGGGAGTTTGTATTGCAGATATTACAAATGAAATATATATCCTAGAAGATTTCTACTCCTTCTTGGTGGGGAAAGGAAGATTTTAGTTTTCAGTAATGACTCTTTTCTAACTATAAAGTGAAAGATAGGAGAAAGTAAAAAAAAAAAAAGTACAAAATTGCAGAAGAAAACAATAAAAATATAAAAAAGGCACACTGCCCCAGAAAGAATGACAATTTCAGGAAAGTCATTTTACGCAATTACCTGTTCCCTGTTCACAAACACTAGTCTGAGAACATCTCCTTTTATTTCCATTTACTAATGTCAGAACTGTAATTTTCACTTGTCTCCAACTCTTCTTTCATGAATGACCCTTTTTGCCTGGCTGTTGACTTCCTTGTCCTTGTCGCTCCACTAATGGCACTCTATAGAAGATCTTGACAGAGACACCTGGCATGACTGGAAAGTTAGTAGATTCACTGTGATTTCCAGTATCTCTTAGCAATTTGCACTTCAACCTTCTGGTGACATGACCAGCCAAGGTCAATGTTTATTGCCTAGCTGTGAGTGCAAGCATATGAATTTCTACCCGTTGGCCTTGTGTCATTACTGGAATTGGATGTCTAATCCAGGGGATAAGCCACAGTTATCTGCCATAAACAAGGACCTTCTTGTTTGAGAGACTCTATTTTGTTAGTAATTTACTGTACTGACTTGGAATACAGAATTTCCGACAATGTTCCAACACACTAGTGGAGCTTGTGAAACAGTGTATCACAATGTGCCCAAGCAAGTCTAAAATGCATAGGATTTGGCCATTTCCAAAGCAACAGTGTTTTATTTGTTTTGACCCTCTGTGTGTACTTAGCAGAGTAAATAGTTGAACTGGCCCAACTATATTTTGAGAAATACATGAATTTAACCAATGAGACCCTAAAATAATAAAAATGACTATGAAAGTAAGATAAGCAATGACATAGGGCTTAGAAAACATTTTTTGAACCACATTCCCACACATATTTAATGGAAGCATTTTGAGGTTTCAATTATAAAGTCTCAGGAAAAATTTCATGCTAACCATGGGCTGCCTCTGTCCAACTTCCGCTGTCTTCACCTTGATAGTCAATGTAATGTGTTTGTCTTATTGTGAGAAAATTTACTGGGAGAATTTTTCAACCTCTTTGTCCAACTAAGGAATTTAACAATCTGAGTATCTGTGGAATTGCTCAAAACATTTTCTTTGGAAACTTAAAAGTAAAGTATTTTGAAACCTGTAGTCAGTTTTTAATAAAAAATTCTGATCATTAAGTTATTAATCAAATAAAGTTAAGTAAGACTCGTGATTTCAAGCATTGCTATTGTTATTTTCCAGATAAGAAATCTAACTGTCCTGAAAATTGTTAGTGGTAATGACATAATCAGGCTACCTAGCTTTCATAAATAAAGAACTTCTAATGTATCTTATATATAAAAAGCTCTTTAGAGTGAAGCAAAAAGTACCTAGAAGACCGACTAAGGCAATGCATATTTTCTTTGGAATTAATTGAAAGAAAAGCCAGACATGAAGAATATTCTTCCAAACAATATGCAGTGAGATTAATAATGATAAAAATACCAAATCTATGCATATTTGTGTTTTCTAAATTCTTCAATATAGTAGAAACTCCTCTTTTAGGTAAACTGGACTTGAAAACAAGAAGACTGACAATTTCCATCCTGAGATCCTGGCTTTTGTCTGGATCTACTGTAGATACATTTAAAAGAGCCTGTTTAGATTATATATGATATATACATGTTATCTTATGCTATATGTTTAATGTTACATTTTTGGTAGAATTACCTTGGAAACTTTTACTAGTGTATAATTTAAATATAGGGACATTACTGTTTGAATTTTTACAAATGTATATAATCATGAAACATAATGATATAAAAGTTTAAATAGTCTCAAAATTTTCTTTTTCATATCTTTGTAGTCAACACTCTTTACCCCCATCCTAGCCACTATTAATAACAAATTTGTGTTTTTCTGTCTTTATAGTTTACTTTTACTTGTGATGTCATACAAATTAAATTTATACTATATGAGGGCCGGGGATTTAGTTCAGTGGCACTGCGCTTGTCTCACAAGCGCAAGGTCCTGAGTTCGATCCCCAGTAACCAGTACCCCCCCAAAAAAAAAAATTAGGCTACGTGGCCTTTTTTTATGACTTTAAAAAAAATTAGTACAATGAGTCTAAAATTCTATCATGGTGTATTTATTTCTGATTATAACTTCAGAGTATTAGTATTTCATTTTATGGACAATCCAGCAGTTAAAAGATACTTGGGTTATTTCCAATTTGGGAGTATTGTAAATTAAATCACTATTGAATATTTACATGGAGGTTTCTGCCTAAATATTGACTTTCATCTTGCTTGGGTAAATCCCTAAGAGTAGAAATGCTAGGTTCTATAGCTAGTGCCTTTGATAATTTGATTGCTATCAACGTGGTTGTACCATGTTTAGTTGTGCCCTCAAAAATTATTGTGAATATTTCTCCTAGGGATAATTTAAATCAGTGATTGTAAACCTATGGCATGCATGCCATACTGGGTTATTTATTATAGTAAAAGCCAGAAAAGGCTCGCCATCACCATTTTAGATGAATTAAACTTTAAGTCACTGGCCTCAATGTAAAGCAGAATGCTCTTCATTATGTGGGTGGGCCTCACCCAGTCAGTTGAAAGCCTGCATAAAATAGGATTGACCTCCCCAGAGCAAGACATGATTCCACAGCAGATGGCCTTTGGCACTGCATTTCAGCATTGTTTCCTTCCTTAATGTCAAGCCATATGACTTTCACGATGGAATTGCAACATCAGCATTGCTGGAGCTCTCAAGGAGAGTCATTTTTTGAATCCAGTTTTTAAATTGTTAACCTCTCTAATCATGCGAGATAATATTTAAAATGAATCACACACAAACACACAGCCCCTATTGGTTTTATTTCTCTGAAGAACTTGAAAACTTGAATTTCTGTAGTCCTGTGTATTCTCATCTACAGTATGTGAGAGTTAGGGTTGTTGTTCCATTTCTTTGCTAGAAGTTGGTGGTATCAGTTTATTTTGTTCTAATGCCAGGTATTGCAAACATGTGTATAATGATATTTAAATTTGGCTGTGGCTATTTTTGATCTAGCTCATGATAAATAATTATCATTTTTATAGAGAAATAATGCCACACATACTCTTTAAACTTTGTAACAGAAAGTAGTTTCTCAGGAATGTTCACTGTATTACAGTACTCATTGTTAGTTAGACAATGTCTCTATAGAATTCATCTTTGCATCCCCGATGCTGAAAAGAGGACTTTATGGTTAGAATTTGCTGTTTATTTATTGAGTGATTATGCCCGTCACTCTGGCATATAGAATACCCAGAAGTTCCATGTGAATAGAAACAGGAAGGGGAACATGAACTCAACAGGCCAGGCAAATTTATTGCTCTACCTGAGCGGGACCTCTCCATGTGAGCAGAACAGAGAAAGTGTCTCTTACAGGCTGGGAGGTGTTTTTATAGTGGTTTTGTGGCGAGCTTTTGAGGAAGTGGGTTGGAGAAACGTGGGCTGATGTAACCTGCTGACCTGTCCTATGTGGTCTACATAAGATGACACCTACATTTCTCTGAGATGGTGGCTGGGCCCACTGCAACTGCCAGTGTCCCTGTCTGGGCTCTGTCACCATGCCCCCTAATGTCGTAGAGATGAGGACTTGAGCAATTAGAGTTCAAACTTTATTGCCTTCTCAGAAGACTATGGTTTTCATTTTTGGTGCTAAACCAAACTCTGCAGTAATATTTGTAGAGAATGTCACGTCAATTATTATAAGTTATCTATCAGAATGTTGCTCTCTAGAAAGACTTGCTTTTTCCTCTTTTAAAATAACAGACATATAACCAATTTCTATTGTCAACATTTAAGAGATGGGCAGAATGTTGAATTATATTCAGGAGTGTAACCGTGATAGCAGAAGCAAAGTTTAAGTTATTTTAGAAAAATTGAAAATCATGAAAATGGCTTTCTTTCTTATTTGCTTGCTTGCTTGTTTGTTTTTTGTTTTTTTTGGTTTTTTTTCAGTACTGGGAATTGAATCCAGGGCATTTGCACTTAGCTACCTCTGAAGACCTAATATTTTTTTATTTATGTAGAGACAGAGTGTCACTAAATCACTAAGTTGCCCTATTGGGCTCCATTTTAAAATCCTCTTGCCTCATACCCGCTGTGCTGGGATTATAGGTGTGTACCACTGAGCCCAGCTACAAAACGATTTGTCTAGGAGGAGAAGACTGAAGGAAAGAAGCCTCATGAATCCCTCCACAGCATTAAGGATCCAGGTACTGTGCTGACTGTAATAGAAGAAAAGTATTGAATATTTCAGATTGAATTAATGCAATGTTAGTGACACAGCTATAACACGCATTGAAAATTACTATATTTGTTAACTTTATTAAAAATGAAGTCTTCATTATATGATTCCTTTTTAAGGTCTAAGTCAGTACAAAATGGCTAAAATGAAGCCCATTTTGTCGGAAACTAAAAAGGTCACTGTCTCAGTCCATTTGTTCTACTATAATAAAATATCACAGTCTGAGTGCAGTATAAAGAAGAGAAAAGAATGTACTTTTTTCATAGTTAGAGAGGCCACAAAGTCCAAGATAAAAGTACCATCAGATTTGATTGCCTGTGAACCCAAACAAATGCTGAGTCCTCTGGAAGGGAAGAATGCTATTCTCATGTCACAGAAGGCAGGGGGAAAAATGGGGAAATTCTCTCTTAAGCCTCCATGCAAGGGCAATGAATCCCACTCACAGTAAGATGAGCTTTCATGACATAATCACAGGCGTCCTTAAACCTCTGTTTATTTTTAACTTAACATTGGACATTAATTGTCAATATCTGATTTTTGGAGAGGGAACATTCAAATCTCAGTGGTCATTACTTCTCAGGGTCTAAATGACCAGAGGAAGTTCTCTGCATTTGCTAAATACAGAGGATGATGTCTATTGGTAAAACTTAGACAGCCGCTTTTCTCAAAGGTATACCAAAGACATGGCTCTGCCATCCTTGATACTCATTACTTCACAGACTCAATACTGTAGACTCTCAAAAAACATTGTTACACTTGTGATTCTCCTGGCTTTGCCTTCCAGAGTTTCCCTCACCTCAAGAGCCAGGGAGCAAAAAGAGAAAAAGTAACTATCCTAAAATCCCTATGTAAACACACCTTCAAGGACCTCACTTCTCCTAAGGAGGACCCCCTCCTACAGGTTGCTCTGCCTTCCAATAATGCCACCCTGGGGACCAAGCTTCTAACACACATATCTTTGGAGACATTCAAGATCTAAAGTATAGCACAATGGTTCTCTCTCTCCCCTCTCTCCTCTCTCTCCTTCCCTCCCTCCTTTCAATATATACAATATAAATATACTAATAATATTGGTATATTGCTAATGTATAAAATCAGTGTATGGGTGGACATGAGGGCACATGTCTGTAATTTCAGCATTCTGATAAGCTGAAGAAGGAGGATCGCAAGTTTGAGGCCAGCTTGGGAAATTTAGCACAATGTTGTCTCAATAAAAAGACCTGAGGAAATAGCAGCTCAGTAAAGTTCTGGGTTCAACCCTCAGTACAAAAGAATAAATAAATCAACATAATTAAGGATATAAAATAGGCATCAAAGTAACTTTTCCATTTTTTATTCTCTTCAGATTATGAATTCAATTTCTTTGAGAAATGAGTAAGGGTTTTACTTATTTCAGCCTCAGAATTAAGCACAAGTCCAATTTTTAAAGAAATGGAAAACAGTTTTCAAAATAGATTAATAAAATTTGGCAGAAATTCAGGAGTAAGTAATCATCCTATGATACATAGAACAGTCTTTCTAAACAATTCCCCAGCCCAATCTTTCAGTAATAGGAGGTTAAGAAATTGTGAGCACTTACAGGACTTAAAAAATTAATACTTATTTTTAGATTAAGAGAAATTAGTACAAATGTTTTTATCTTTCAAAGTTTTATTTATTTATTTGACATACCAGTACTTTTTAATTTTTTAAATTATTTTTTTCAAATTTGAGACAAGGTCTAAGTCACTAAATCACCCAGATTGACCTCACACTTTTGATCCTCCTTCCCTATCCTCCCACAGTACTGGGATTACAGATGTATACCACCAAGCACGGTTATATGCTGATTTATGGATACAGCTATATATATAAAATCTGTATAAGAGAGAGTTCCACTGTATTATATTTTAAATTGGATGGAGGAGGACTCCACTGTGCTATGTTATAGATTTGATCTTGCATGTTCCCTAAAAGCTATGTGTTAAAAGTTTGGTTCTCAGGGTGGTGCTAGCTACACTATTGCAAAATAGCGTGATTTAAGAGGTGCAATCTAATGGGAGGAATACAGAATATAGATCATTGGGGGTTTGCCCCCAGATAGTATTTTAGGACTCTTCCTCCTCCTCCTCTCTTTGCTTCCTGGCTGTGGAGATGAGCGGTTCTTCTTTGTCATGAACTCTTACCATGATGTGCTGCTTCCCACCAACCCAAAACCCCTGAACCAAGCCATCATGGACTTGAATCCTCAAAACAGGGAGCCAAAATATGCCTTTACTCTTCAGAAATTGCTTATCCAGGTACATGTTGTAGTGGTCAAAAAACGATTAACACACATATCAAGATGTTTTCTGTGTATAAATTCCATTATAATATTTCAATAGCTTAATGGTAGGGATCTTCCAGCTGTCTCTTCCCCAGTAAGCAATGAATAAATATACTGAATGGAATAAGCTTCACTATATACTACTCAGAAAGAAGAACTTCCCAATCTGACACTCCTGACATGAAAGAACTACATATGGCTGACTGTCACCTGGAAACCTGTTGTCATGAACATTTTGTAAAGACCTCAATGTCCAAGAAATGCTTAGTGTTAACATAAGAACGTATCCAAACTGATGTATGCATGTGTTCCCTTTGGGGAGATTATCTAAGGAGGATTTTGACAAAATTGAAGCTTCTACACAAGTGTGTCTGTGCCCTGAAGATGGGCAGAGATACTGCACCTTCTGTATGTATTTTCATGACTGTCAAAGTTGTTGTGACAAAGTACATACATAACAATAATTCATCTGGTAGGTTCTGTTACAAGAGAATGTGTTAGTAGTACCATTAGAGTACATATACAAAATAATCTGTGAGCCTGTTAAATTACTACCTAAGCTATTTGAGATGGGATCTAATCATCAAGACAATTCCACAGAAGATAAAGTCATCCCAAGCATGCTTCCTATAAAAATCTCAGTGGAAGTGTTTAGAAAGGATAGAGGAATAAATGAGAGATTCTCTACTAAATTTGGTGGAACTTAATAGAAAGAATTTTTTAGTAATATAGAATGTCTTTGCCTTAAACCTAACAGATATTTTCAGATACCTATATCAATGTAGCAAACACACACACACAAACACACACACACCAGGAAATACTTATTCTATAATAATGTATTTATAATAAAGACTAAAAGTAATCACCTATTATTGGAATTTTGGGATCAACAAATTTTGCTAAATTTAGATTATAAAATATGTTAGCAGTATATAAATTTCGTTGCTGTATTATAAAGCTATCCCAAATAAAATATTATTTATGTCAAATATAGTATCATTTATATATTAGTTTAAAATTTCATGGTAACATATTTATATTATGTATATAGTAATATTCATCTGTGTTAGAACTATAAAAAATATATTGCAATATAAAACCAACTACTTTCGGCTGCTAAAATGTATTAATCTCTGTGTCTATATTCTGGATTTGAAAAAAATGTTATATAATCTTTATCTATGTCTGGTAGAGTGAATTAAATCATAACACAATCTAGAAAATGAAAGAATGACAGTGATTCTGTTGAAACAATTATAAAAAAAATCTTGGATTTTTTTTGAATCACACGTAAACAGAGCTACTAACTGAGAGGACAGTGTTGGCTAATGGGTGGAATTTTCTGGCTTCTAGAATGAAGAGAGAGACCAGAGAGCATCGATGAGCATGAATAATCAAGAATGTGAGGAGGGTGAGACAGGCTTGTCACATTGCCAGGGTCCAACATTGTCCTTTCATCATTTGTGTTCAGGAAATGTGGAATAAGAAAAAAATCCTCTATCCTTTGCCAGTTCTAGGATTAAATAAAGTTTCTGTTATTGTTATTTTATTTGGAAGGCAGAATTCCTCATCAAGCAAGAACAGGGGCAGGGCAACAACCCTGCATTCAAACAGGCTTCATGAGTTCTAACCTATTCCTTAGGTTTTCCTAATCTTATAAAGTACAGAAGTCAATGATGCCTGCTGACACATCCTTACTGGTGTTTTGCAAAGAAGTCATGGGTCTGAGTTTTTGAAATGCAATGTTTCCAGTGCTGCATTTCCCAGATATCCACATGTGTGCAGTCTGTCATTAGCTGTGGAGTTGAACCTCTCTCTTAGGAAAGAACTAACAGAAACCTTTGTAGAGAAGTGGCCTTCGAGTATCACAGAAAGGTTTCAAATGGGATTTAAAGTTGTCCAATTACAGTCTTTCAAATGAATCAAAGACAAGGTCTGCAATCTTCTGAGGACATGGTCTGAGGCTCTTTAGTGGGAGAGATGAGAACAAAGAGCAACTATTTCTCTGTATGGGTTATTAAATAGGAAATGGCACTAGCACATCACAGGCATTGAAATAAACAAGCTCTGCTCATCTGTCGTCTTGGTGCAGTTTTGCTCTGTTTTGTAATTTTCAAATAAATCCAGAAAACAAACAAAAGTCTTTTACTTCAAGGGAGTTGAAAGAATGCCCTTTGCCTTTCTGCTGTATTTGCCCTTTGTTTGGTGGACAGTCAAAAACCAAAGAATTTTTCTTGTTCTTGAGTGTTAAACTTCATTTCTCTAAAATAACTACTGAAAATTCAAATCTCTGAAAACATATTTGAGGAAATCCGTTGGTTTTGTGAATGTAATTATAGCTTCTAAGAATCTGTTCCTATTGCTTAAAAATATGGACAAACTCCCTTCCACAAAAAACTGGCAGCTGGTTTCCCTGACTTCTGTGTAATAACTGGCTGATGGATCAGAAGAAGCCCATGGCTACCATACATTCAGGGATGATCTGTGCAACTTTTTAGGCTACATCTTATGTAATACCTGACTCTTAACAAGGGCCACCAATTCCAGGAGGGGTGACCTTATACTTTTCCAAACCTGCCCATGGTCTAATGTATTTCTTAAGTATTATTTGACATAATGACCTATGTACATTTTTGAGATTGATGAGAAATAGGAATAAATAATGATCAGTACTCCAGCAGGTATTTTTATGAGGTATTTCCATAAAAACATATTTTGTGTTCTCTCTCTCCTGTCTCTCTCCCTCCCTCCCTCCCTCCCTCTCTCTTTCTGCTCAGGCTGAAATTCTAACCCAAGGAAGTCTAACTCTGTAATTCACTTTACTTGGTATGTAAAGACTTATTTTCAATTTTCTATTGTGTTAATATGTATATCACACACAATTTTTCATCTTAATAATTTTAATCAAACATACCACTGATAGTAAATACATTCATAAGATTGTGCAGCCAATACCACCATACATGTCCAGAACTTTTTTATCTTGTAAAACTGAAACTCTACACTTATTAAACAAGAATTGCTGATTCTCCTTGCTCTTTAATTCTTGGCCATGAGCTTCTACATTCTGGCTCTATGGCCCCATACCAGTGGAATCACATCGTGTTTATCTTTTTGTGTCTGCCTTTCTTCACTTAGCATAGTGTCCTTAAGGTTCATTCAGACTGTATCATTACCTCAAAACCTTCCTTTTTTACCATATAAATTGGTAACACTGCTGTAAAATACAATATGGCCAGTTCTCAAAACATTAAAAATAAAATCACCTCATGATGGGTATATGCCGTTTTGGAGGTATGTACACAAAGGAACTGAAAGTAGACTTCATGATGTATTTCTACCCCATGTTCCTTATCCACAATACCTAAAGCAGGGAAGGTATCCAAGTGTCCCTAGAAGGAAGAATGGATGAGAAATATTTGCTATTTTTAATTTTTTTTATTTTTTATATTTGCTATTTTATGATTTTGTTGCATATTCCTGAAACATTTATCTCTTTCATTATATTCATAATAAAATCTTAAGATCACAAATGTAACTTGTACAAGAAAAAAAAAAAAAGATTTGTGATTTGGATCCAGTGTTATCTTGACCCCTGGTAAGGATAACAGGCAGATAACAATCATTTCATTCTTAAGCTGAGAATAGACACCATGTCTGATATTCACAAAGAATTGCATTCATACATCAGTTTTGACAAGATTTTTGCTGTAGAATTACAAGTGGTTCAAAGCAATAAGATTTACATACACTGAGCCCCACAAAACACCAAGGGAAAGTGGGAGAGCATAAGCACATCTCTGTTTAAAACATGTGAATATGAGAAGGCTGCAAATTCAACTCAGAGAAGCTAAAATATAAATCTTCTTTTACCCAATAATTTACTAAGTCACTTGAAAGAAGTTGTAGTCACTTGTATATTTCTTAGTGATTCTTGCTGTGATGTAGTCAAGAAAAATGTGGCTTAGTACAATAAGCAGAGAATTTGGAGAACACAATTTAAGCTGCCATAAATTGTCACTTACTTGATGTATATTTTTGCATGTTATTTTATTGCATTGATATTATTACATTTATCTTCCAATGAGAATGAAATAATTGTTTTAAAATTTGTGACAATAAAATAAGATAATGAATAAAAAGCAATGGATGTGGAATAAATTTATTTTTCACACTGTAAATTATAGAGCTCACACTTAGTAAATTTTAAATGCAATATAGAATTCCAGTTTTGTACTGTTATCAAATATTGTCTCCTCTTTCACTTTAACACACCACGTCTTATCTGACTCAATGTCACAGTAAATATTACATAAAATTTCTTAAATTACTACTAAAACATTTAATAATAGTAAACTTCAATATTATTAATAATGGGAGACTTTTGATATAATGCTCCTATTGCTATCCACATAACTGTCTCTATTCTACAGTTATTTTATTCCCATTCATAAAGTTATATTACCTCAAATTTATTTCTTTATGTAAAAATCACATATAGTTTTTTTCTCAAAATTAAGGAACTTTTCCTTATATCAGATTCCATAGCCTCCAAGCAGACACTGATTTGTGCGTTGTTTATTAAGGATTACAACAATAAATAGGTAACACAGTGGTAGAGATAGGAGAGAGAAGTTGAAGATGCTAAGAAAGGATGCAAATTAAAGCATAGTTCCAGCTTCAGCCAAATATCCATGTATCCCCTGGATTATGAATTACAACTCAAAACTCTAGGAGAGGAAGCTGTTCCTCCTCTGAGGTAGGAAACAATTAATATCTGTGCATGCAGCACTATCAGCCTACTATCCTAAGTCTGTAGTACAAGAAAATTTCAGGTACCAACCAGAAAGCACACAGATTACAGATAGAAATAGAGGGAATAAGGCCCAGGAATATTTGGACATATCCAGATCTGTTCCAGTGTCTATCTCATGATTATCTATGGAAATTTCATGTTCTTTTTTTCTAAAACTTCTCCTTTCAGGGAAAAGATGATCAACTCTTACATAACAACAGGGAAATTTTGGTGAAGAAACCAAGGAACTATTGAAAATTTCCTGATGAGAACCACTCATGTGTTTAGATATAGAAGTTTACACTAAGATCTACATTTCTTGGTCTAAAAATCTCTTGCTAGTTCAAATAGATATGATTCATATAGGTCTACCCTATTTTCGAGGCTTTTCAAAGCATTTTGCCCTTTGTTACCTTAATGGAGTCTCATAGCCTTGAGGTTCTGCCAGGTCAGATATTAGTGGTTGCATTTTGCAGCCAGAGAAGCTCAAACTTGAAAAGGCCATGGGATTTATTCAAGATTACATAATAGTAAAGAAGCAGAGCTGGTTCTCATATTCAACATTTTGCCTTCAAATCTAGTCTTCTTTCCTTTCATTTGTTATCAGGCCTGAATCTCAGTTCACAACATTAGGAGCTCACAAACAACTTCCTAGCTTCTATAGCAAATTTGTTCAGCTCTGATTCCAGTCCTCATGGACCAGTGAGGTACTTGGAGCAAAGCGGCACTAACCTCAGATTCTGTTCATTCTGCATGTCTCCCTTATTTCCTGTCTCAAAGCATTCACCATACATTGGTGTGCTGATGAATTATTTCTATTTGTGTTCATCAGGAAGCACTGTAGTAGCAAAGCTTTGATTGGTTATTTTGATTAAATTTTGAAAACCTCCTCCCTAACTCCATTCCAGGCACAAGACAGATGCTCACTAGGAAGTTGCTGTTAAATGAAGCAGGATATTAGATCCACAAAAGAAGATCAGTAAACATTAACTCTCATTCATTCCTTTGTTGTCAAGTGCCAAATCTGTTCTATTTCATATTTACCTATGTAAATTGACCACCAAAGATCTACCTTAGCTGAAGGATCCTACAAATAAATGTGACTTCTAGCATGAGTCCATTTCATGTTGCAATAACTAAATATCTAAAGCTGAGTACTTTATAAGGAAAATAGGTTAATTTAGCTCACAATTTTGGAGATCCAAGAGCATAGCATCAACATCTGCTCAGCTCTTGTGAGAGTCCCCTTAATCCATTATAGTGGCAGGAATGTGTGTAAGAATTTAAATCACAGGGTGAGACAGGAAGCCAGAAAGAGAAGAGGTGACAGTCTTGCTTGTTTCCAACAGCCTACTCTGGTGGAAGATAACTGAAGTTCCATGATTACTACATGAATCCCTTCCAAAGGTGACATACTCAATGGCCAGATTACCTTGAGCTAAGATTTATCTTTTCAAGGTTCTACCTCTCTATCACCACTCTGAAGTCCAAACACTTGACAACCAACCCATATCACATGAAAACCAAAGCATTTTCCAAAGTCATCTACCAGTGATTGAGGCCTCATTTCTCTTCCATCTACACCTTAAATAAAAGGCATTTTGTCAAGAAATTATCTTAAAGAGTTGTCCATTACATCTTTTCTCATATTGACAAAAGGTAGAGTCAGACATTACAAAGAAAAATAGCAGCCAAAGATGAGGTTGTATATATTAGAGATGGCTCATTATCGGCTAGGCACAAAATGGATCTTGCTCATTTCTATTATGTGTATAAATACAGATTAATGATGAAGCAGTAAAGTGACTTACAAAAATAACTTAGTCATAAACTCTCTCTTTGAGGAAAATATATTGTAAAGGAAAAATTATCTATAACTATATACACACCCAAATAATTTTAAGAAAATCTGGTAATATGTTATGAGATGTTCTGTGGCTATGAAAATTACTAAGATGGGAAAATAACTTATTGTCCAACTAACCCTAACTAGCATTTTCCTATCTGAGCCTCATCTCAAACATTTGGTAATTCTTGGGCAGGAAATGTGGTACAGAATTACTGCAAACTTTCTAGAGCGAAACACATGAACAAAACAAGTAAAAAGGCTTTAAAGAATGGAGATGAGTAAGATGAGCCTAAAAAGATAAGTGAAGAACTCCAACCCCGGGTCCCAGTGAGTCCCATTCTCCATCCATCCTGTGAGGACCTCGACCTGCGATTACCACCTCCTCTTCCCACCTTCCCGTCTGAGCCCAAAACTCCCAGCTCTGATGTCACCTCCAATTAAGCTCCCAGTTCAGGATGTGTTAACATTCCTCTGCTCTCCACCCAACCCCATCTCTGGCTGTCACCTTCAACCAAACCTGCACTCAAATCTGCCTCTCCTGCCCCTGGCTGCATTCTCCAAAGCCAAAGCCACAAATCCTGTCTCTGTTGCCCAAGAGGGAGGAGAAAGGAGCATTGAAGGATATCTGCAATGCCCAAACTGAGACAATGACCTAGTATCTAAAAAACAGGCTGAGTGGTGCACAGGCTGCAGCTTTACACAGAAAGGAAGTGGGTTGATGGACAGCACAAACCCTTAACCCCGCCTGTGTCATAGGCAGAGCTTCTACAAGAAGGAGACTTCTGGCCCAATACTACTGCCTCCACAGCTGAGAAGCAGAGCCCCCCTACCCCCAGTGCCAAAGAGGAGCATTCCAGGCTGCCATACCACCACACCAGCACTGAGGAACCGATTCGCCCCCCAGCAACAAGGAGGTGAGCCTCTCCTGCACCAACAGCACATACCCCCTCCACACACTGAAATGAGAAGATACATAAAAAAGTCTCAAACCAGACTTCCAGATCACCTAAAGTAACCCCAAAGGGAAACAAGATGGAACAATCTTATGCTCAACCACCTGGACTCCCTGAACTGGTAATGAAAGAGGATCTGGAAAAAAATGAAATCAGAAATAGTGAAAGAGAGTGAAGCTCAGCTGATCCCAGCACTCGAAAGGAAGCTCTCCCACCTCCATCCCAGGCTCCTAGGGCAGAGAAGGTGAGCCGCATGGGTGCCAGAATCAACACCCCAACCGGGAAAATGAGAAGACACATAAGCAAGCCTCAAAAGCAGATTTCCAGATCACCTACAGCAACCCCAAAGGGAAACAAGATGGAAAACTCTGATACTCAACCACCTGGTCTCTCTGAACTGGCAACAAAAGAGGATCTGGGAAAAATGAAATCAGAAATAATTATTCAGATAACAGCAAAGATTCTGCTCATGGTGCAAGACATGATTAATAAATCTAGAGAAGACACAGATAGAAAAATAGAGGATCTGAGGAACATGATGGAATCCCAATATAGGAAACAAATGGAATCCATAAAACAGATATAAACAGATTTCCAAGGGATTAAAAACTCCATCGAAAGTTTGTGCAGCAGAATGAACCAATGTGCAGATAGAATTTCACATATAGAAGATAAGATCGCAATAAGTAAGGAGGAAAATAAAAATTGCTTTAAATTGTAAGGGAACGTGAGAAATCAATCCAGGAGCTGCTAGACGATGCAACGAAGAATAACATAAGACTGATTGGAGTCAATGAAGAAAGA